>MNCI01001223.1:116209-130404 GCA_015680685.1 Gnetum montanum
AATATTACTTTCCATTTCCTTCAGAAGTAGCATTAGATTAGAACCACATCATACACCTCACTCTGGACTAAACCATACGTGACAAAGCTAATACTAGTCTAGGTGGGAAGACAGTGAACTGCGACCTAAGGCTAACTATCTATATGCCACAACTAGTCCGTCTGCGAAGTTCGACTGGATTGCACGTGTAACGCTCATATTCGTATGGTTGAGTGTAGGGGTACCACGTCACTCATCATTATGATTAGTTACACAATAGTTAGTCAATTAGATTAAAAAAGAAATTAAATTACTTTATTGCTCATACTATCTCTTTCAAGTATTGAAACCATAAAATATAAAATGATAAAAACCATGTGTCTCAACTACACTTAAATCATACCCTTGAGCTTCATAGGTGTAGTTGGGAAGACAACAAATGTCCTCAACATAAAGTTTACTTCCTAGAGAGCTAGTGCACCGAAAACTATAGAGTCCATAGAATTCAACCAGATCGCATGTGAACGCTTTGTGATTCATATGGTTGGGCGTAGGAGTACCTCACCATTCATCAAAAGACATGCTTAAAAATTTCAAGATGGAGAACCAAAAAGAAATCAGCACCTCTATGAGCTCTCAATTGAAACTTTTAAAAGATGATGAAGATAAAGCAATGGATGAAAAGAAATATAAGGTATGATTAGAAGTCTAATTTACCTTATTGCTAGTAGGCTCAATAAAATGTTAAGCATGTGTATTTGTGCAAGATATCAATAATGTCCTAAAGAGTCTCATTTAAGTACTATTAAATAAATTTTTCAATAACTTAAGGGTACTACACATCATGGTCTTTGGTTTTCCAAAGATGCATACCTTGATCTAGTTAAGTACATTGATGCAGATTGGATAGGATGTGCTGATGATTGTAAGAGCATAAGTGGTAGCTACTACTTTCTTTAAAATTGCTATGTAAGCTAGATGAGTAAGAAGTAGACCTTAACCTCTATCTCCATAGCCAAAGTGGAACAACTTTAAAATATCACCTAATTAGAGAATTGGTGCAAAATAGAAAAATCACTTTAAAATATGTACACATAGAGGAACAACTTGCAAACATCTTGATCAAACCATTACCTATAGCTTAATTAAATACCAACAAAAGAGGTTTTGGGATTAGGCCTTATATCAACTACTTAGGTACACTAAAGTACCTCAACCTAGAATAAGTAGGTTGAGGAGTCCTATTAAGTAAGTATTAGGTTAATTTAATTTATTTGTCTTAGGTTATAAAATTTTCATACTTGCTAAGTACTCTTCATGTTTTTGATTTCCTTTGTTGTAGTCTTTCGCTCTTTGTTTTTCTTTTTTGGTAAAAAAAAAAAAAAAGAAAAAAGTTTTGGGCTTGATTGAACAAGCCTTTGGTCACTTAGACATAGTTGATTAGACATTTAATAGGTCAACTAACAAGATTTGCAATAAATTTTTTATTTTTGTTAATTCAGTCATCCACCATTTTCTTTAGTCACTTATTTATCTTTTCTTGATTTTTGTGTCATTTTCTGAGGTCAACCAAACCTCTCTTTGATTGCCCACATTGAGTAAAAATTGGTTTTAAAATAGTGTGATTCTTCTTTCTTAATTTATTTTCTCTTCTCATCTTTGGTCATCCTAATTGTCCTCCTCCAAGTTGTGCTACTCTAGAGCTCAATTTGGATTTCTCCCACTACTACACATTATGTTCTAGCCATTCATAACACCATGCCACTAAGATCCAAGCATGGATCTTCTAAATCTAGTGTTCCAAAAGAAGAGGAAGAAGTAATTTTGTTTGATTTCAAAAAGAATAAGGATCAAGGGCCAAGACTCAAAGCTCAGCCTATTGTTTGTGAAAGGGAAGTTCTTTGAAGTTCAACTCAAAAGGTTCTATGATATGATGAAGTTCTTTACTGAGGTTTAGTAGAAGTCACTTTTGAATCTTCATGGGAAAGTCTACCTGCACCTCATCTACATGTTTTAGTACAATCTTTATCAACTTAGTGATACCAAGTTTACTAACTTTGTTCTTGGCACTATTATTTCAATTATAGTTAAGAGGCTGAGTTAGTTGCTAGAAATGCCTACTCATGGGTTATGTAAAATTCCCACCATTGGTTTAGTTGTAAGCAACTATGTGGACAAAGTAGATATGATGAAGTTTGTATATGAAAAAGATTATGCCTAAATCCATAATGTGAAGAGCAAGGATCTCAAGTTCTAATTTAGACTAATCACCCACATTCTCATGACCAACTTCTTGTCCAAAAGTGGTCATTACAAGGAGGTCCTTGCTATTGCTAATGGTCATGTACTATATGGCACACAAGAAGAAGGTCAATGGATCCTTGTACATTTTCCAAAAGATTCTAAACTATGTTGTAGAACATGGACATCTCAACTTGCCCTATGGATCCTTCATGTTCTCTCTAATCAAGAGGGTTGATATGTTAATCCCAAAAGATGAGGCTAAGGTCTTGAAAACTTAGCCTTATGATGGTTCCACTCTGAGGCACATGCACCATCATCTACCTTCAAGAAGAAAGAAAAGAAGAGCTTAGAGCTTGATCTACAACTGACCATCATCTACCTTCAAGAAGAAAGAAAAGAAGAGCTTAGAGCTTGATCTACAACTGACCATCATCTACCTTCAAGAAGAAAGAAAAGAAGAGCTTAGAGCTTGATCTACAACTGATAAGTCAGATGGTGATCACTATGAATGCGATGAAGAATATGAGTGCCTAGTTCCTCTAGTACCAAAAGTGCTTCATCAAGAAGATGAAGGAGAAGGAAGCCACTGAAAACTTTGAATACAATGATAGTATGGAGGTGCTAGTAGACATTGTAGGCTCTGAGAATGGAGAAGAAATAGAGAAGAAGGAGAGGAAGGAGTAAGGCCTAGTGGAGTAGTTGGTTCAGATTCAAAATCATCAAAGAGTAAGAGCAACTATTTTAAGAAGAAGGAAGATTGATTCTTTCTCTCTGTGTTCCCAATCCTCTTATTTCTTTTGTTTTCATACCCTCTTTTTCCTTAACCTTTGGAATCCATGTTACCTTTAACCTGGATAAAACCAAACTACCATTTTTTTTTCTTTTTTCCTTTTTTGTTGTATCTATGTGTGTAGGATGTCATGACAAAAAAGAGGAAGAGTTTGTTGGAGATACATGTTTTTTATGGCATGACTACAGGCATATATTTTTTGGTGTACATGTATGAACTGTTTGCTTTTGATGCTTGGATGATGTTTGGCATTCCCTTGTTTTCTATGGGAGTTATAAGCTTAGGAGAAGCTTTGAGTTGAGTAGGGGTGCTTGATCCTTAAGTTGAGGGGGAGCTTAGTTGCTTATTTTCTTATAGGTAGATCGAAGTTTTTGTCATGTCCAAATAGAAAGAGATTTTCAGTTGAAGATAGATTTGGAATGACAAGTTTGTTTGTCATGTGTTGCTGTTTTGGATTAGAAATTATAAATCATCTGGTTGATCAGAGCAATAATTGATAACCTGATCGCTCTTTCCCATCAATAGAAAATAATGTACATTTTTCAGGTCAACCGGAGGATCCTTTGGTTGGCCGACTCGAGATCAAGAACACGTTATTACAGAGAAAATTCATCACTTGTTGGGATGTATGGAAAAAGCTTAGGTCGCCCAACCCAAATCCAAGTTACGAACATACGCAGGCAAAAGATGTAGTTTTTATGTCGATCGATCTATCATCTAGTTGACCCAACGAAGCATCTCGTTGACTTGACATTTTTCGGGTCAACCGATCAAAGAAGACAAGAATAATTCAAGTTTTGGAAAGTTCTTGATTTTTACATCTTCATCTTGTGACTGTTTTGTTGCTCGTCAATAAAAAGAAATCTACATGATTGTATTCATCATGGAATCAGGGTTAGAGAGAAGAAGAGGCTTGTGACTTAGAAGATTTGATCCTTGAAGAAAGGGATGTTGTGATTCATCCTTGGATGAAGCACTTATTGTAAATCTCCCCTATTCCCATCTTGTATCAATCCCTATTTTTGTTCTTTGTGGTTCACTTGGATATTTTGATCTATTAAGATCTAAGTGCTTCTATCCAATCCGTTATAAAATCTCTATCTTTAAGAGTTGGTGAGGATTCATTACTATTGTGAAATCTCGAGAGACTAGCAACTCAAAAACCAATGTAGTACTAGGAAGACTAGAAATTCTTAAACCAACATTAAAGACTTTGCTAGCAAGAGAATGAAATCAAGGGAAGAGAATGTGCTTGCACCCCTACGAGTGGAGTAAGCCTAGCTAAACCACATTAAAATTGATATGTTTGTTTCATGTTTTATTTATGCTTTTCACATGTAGCTGATTACATGCATGATGATTTTTGTAATTTGTATAATTCATGTTCAAGCTTCCTATTATACTAGAGCTTTGCAAATTATGTAGTCAATTAATGGTATCTATTTGAATAGATTTATGATTTACATTGCTCATCTTATTCACTCCCCACCCCCACCCCACACACCACAACCCACCCCCAACTTTATTGATCCACACCAACTTCTTCAGCTAATTTTGCAATTTTCGATTCTTCTATTGATGTAAAAATTTCAATTGATTCTCAAAATGCAGATTTACAAGCTGATAAAAACAAATTTGTAACACCTTCTTCTAGTGATGTTGATGCAACTAAGACACTTGATTTCATTCTTCCTAATCATGTATATGAATCATTGGTTGTTGATCTTTCATCACAATATTTGTTCATTCAAATTTTGGGTTACTACCTCATAATCAAAGTTTCATTTCATAGTAAATGATGTGATGAAAAAACATGATATCCAAATTCTTCATGCCGGTATTATTCTTATTTTTTTTCTGCTTGTTGAGCTAGGTAATGCTTTAATGGTGCAACATACCCTAGATATAAGGTCTTATATATATAAGAATGCAATGTTAATCATTCATAAGTGGGCTCTAGTTTTTTATGTTCAATATGAAGAATATGTTAAAATTCCATATTTTGTCAAGTTATTTAATCTTTTGTTGATTTTTTAGAAAGCTAAGTAGGAAATCTATTTCTACTCAGTTCCATTAAGCATATGAAATCTATTTCTACAACTTTTGGTTTTCATGGACTTTTTTTTTGTCATTAATTTTCTCAATCATAAAAAGAAATTGGTATTATGAGTAGACGAGAAGACTTATATTCAGCCAATTAAATATCATAATATTCCTAATTCTTGTAACTTTTACCATGAAGAACATTTGTTTAATGCTTGTCCTTTCTACTTAGGAAAAAAGACTTTCAATAAAAGAAAAGACATGTTGAAGTTAAAGATAGGAAAAAAAAAAGAACAATATGAAGGTGAAAATATGAAAAATCAAGTTAATGTTAACAATCAAAATAATCAAATGGCAATAAAGAATCCAAAGAAGACAAAAGTTGTTATGTATAATTCTATTGGTACTAGCGTGGATAAATAGCGTGTAAGGCAAATTTTTCCTTGTATAACAAAAATACTATTAACTCAAAGATTAAAACTAGTGTTCACAAGAAGGTTCTAGCTGATAGTAAAGATTCTTAACATAAGATTAACAACAAGCAACAAGGTGAAGATATATCTTGCTTTGATACAAATATTAGTCTTAAGCTACAACTCTCTCTCTCGAATGTTTTTGCTATTTTAAGTTCAAGCATAGATGTTAAAAGATGATGTAAATATTGGTAAGATGGCGACCTCCCTCCCTACTAACAAGTAATTTTCTTCCCCTATTTTTCCAAAGTATTAATCTTCACCTATTTTTCCAAAGTATTAATTGTAAGGTTGTATCATACAAATGGAAAAATAAACCCCATAAGGTTTTACGCGCCCAAGTCCTAAACAGATTTGTTGGATTCATTTACTGGAGTAATGAAATGTGGCGCAAATGTCGCATTTCTTGATGTGAGCTGCTAGTCAAAATGCTGGACATTGGATCGATCAGCTATAAATTAAACAACAGGCCGCATTCGCTACAAAGGGATGATTCGATCAAGTGCCGTGGAATTGCGTAGAAGCTGCCTCCGGCTTCGGAATTTCAGAAGCATCTATTGTGGAGAATCAGGAACAATGGCAGATTCGAGCCAGGAAAATGCTGTTCATTCGCAGAAAGGCAAAGATCAGGAAGAAAGCATCCAAACAAAAATCGACGCCGAAGATATTGAAAAGATAATCGTGGACAAGATCGGAGATCCGCCGGAGAAGCCGCTTCCGGGCGATTGCTGTGGCAGTGGTTGCGAGACCTGCGTTTGGGACATTTATTTCGACGATCTGAAACGATACAACGACGAGAAAGATGCGCTTCTCAAATCTCTTTCTCCTTCTGACAAGTAATTTTTTTTCTTCCTTTGTGGAGATTGTAAAACTACGATTCATTATATCGATTTCCTTTGAAGAAATTAGCAATTGATTGAAATGCATCGCAGTGGTCGCCCATTTCTGCGCTTATATTTCCAAAGATTGGGATCAATCAATCTGGTCGCCTTTTCCTTGCCGAAAGTTTTCCTGCCGTGGATCCAAGCTGTGCTGTATGATCCGGCATAACTTCCTTTGTCCCTTACAATTTCTAGCTGATGTTAATGGGCGCTGGGCTGTTCTTAGATTTTTTGTTTGTTTAGGACAATAGAATTCTGGAGATAAATCGATATTTCGCTATGTTTCAGCGTGTTACATATTTTTTTTTCAGCTATGAAAATTCATCATTCTCCAAAAACAGAAAAGAAAACAAAAACAAAAACAAAAGAAATACTTGACTTCAAGCGCTGCTGCTTTGATAATAATTAACGTTCTCAGATTCCCCAGGCGTATAGCAGACGAAATTTAAGAGGAAAAATTTATGTTTTTTATTTTCTTTTGTAAGAAAGTGAGGTGATTGTGCCGCAAGCCTTTCTTTAAGACTTCCCTGTTGCAGTAAAATTAAATTTTCTTTAAAGAAAAAATCTTATTCTTGCATTCTGTTTATGGAGATGCCTTTAAACTTCCATAACTTCATCGCGAATGTTGCTTCGAATTCATGGAAAAAGGGGATATAAATTTAAGGACTTCTCCTGGATGGAGGCCACGACAAAGAACCTTCTCAGGCTTAGAATTTTAATTTATGTTCTATGGTACTTACGCTTTCAAGGCCAGCGAAAACATACAGTTATTTAAATTTCACGAATATGATAAGGGCTGTCGTAACTATCAAACCACAAGAGAAATCTCGTTGTGTACTTGCATAGGATATGTAGCTGCGCTTGAGAGGAATTGGTTTCTGTAGAATCCTTTCTTTCTTTGTTGATTTTTCAAGTGATCCATTCTTATTAGGATAAGGAAAAGGATATGTTTCTGTTATCCAGGATGCTTTATTCCTGCCAAGGAGGGTTGCAATGTTTTGGTTATGGAAGTAGAGCTTACGGAAAATACAGAGGCTATCTGCAAACAGTCTAGTGTCTCCCACAGCTTCAAGTTCAAATTTGTGAGTTGGTAATGACATTGAAATGGTTGAGATTTCTGGCTTCTCTCAAAGAAGAGGGCGCTATTGACGCACATGCAAAGGCATGGAGACCTAGCAAGAGGAGCTGGTGCTTGAGATGACAATCAGGTTTGGTCCCTTCTGATATTATTTTGAATACACTTTATTGGCCTCATGATTGCCCGCATTCAATTTTATGCAAATATCATGGAGTAATGAAGGGGAGAAATTCAAGTGGCGATTTGTAGAAGTTGATCATTGGCTTTTGTACAGCTTATGATGGGGCTAGGGTCACCACTTCATCAGGAGAGAGCAGAAGATTACAGTTGCAGGATTTCTTGAAAAGAGGGTGTTTGGTGGGTCTATGTCTTCAACCTTGCAGAATGAAACTTTCTTTGTACAGGCCATGGCCAATTATGCATGATAATAGATTTTCCCTATACAAAATGCTTCAGTATAGGCCTTCATTTGGAAGAGAGCATGCAGCTTTATGGGTGGAACTTTTGGATGGCCTCTTGGAAAACCCATTAAAAAGGCTTATTTTTCTTGCTGTTGTCCGATGAACAATTTTGGAGACAGCAAGATTTTGATTGCTACCAAGATACTTGGGGGTACGCACTATGTTCTTCATCTAAATAGTAAAGCTATGTTTTATGGCACGGATTGAAGAGCCACCCATGGTCAAGTTTCCTTGTGATTTTGATAGGAATTCTAATCGAATAGAAGTCTTGCAAACGTATTAGGAAGAAGGAATATCCTGGATCACACTTTCAGACTTATTTGTTTGTAGTATAAGTTTGCTGGCATTTGTTTAGAGAATCTAAAGTTTTCGTAACGCTTCAAAGAATGGGCCTCCAGAAATTGCTTAGAAATGAGGAGAGAGTTGCAGCTTTGCCTCCTATTGCAAACTTTGCCAACCTTACGAAATCCTACTCAAATTTATTTTCAAGCTACTGAAGGCTGACAAGTTGCATGGCTACAAAGTTGTGAGGCATTTTCAAAATGTTAAAAGCTTCTTGTATTGCATTGGCAATTGTATGCTTGAAGTAATTGTTGCTTTGTTATTTATTGAATTAATAATAAAACAAATTTTTGGTTAATCCAATGAGGATTTCTTTGTTTGAAAGAATCAATGGGTAGGAGTTTATCCCTTTCTTTGTGAAGAAACATTTGTGGCAAAAGGCATTTTTATATGAATTGAAGATATATGTTCTTGTAAATGGTTCCAAGGATGAAGCTGGACTTTATATTTGCTACTAGTGAACTTTAGATACATGATGGAACTTTTTTTTTTAAAATGCAGGAGCTTCCATTTCACTGTTAGTTAAACAAATTTTACAAGACATGCCAAAAGAAGGTTCCAGAGTCGTTTACTTGTAGCTGATTATAAATAGATTTTTTAATTTAACATAATATGTTGCGTTTATTGCAGAAACTAGAATCGAAACAGTAGTAGGTAATGATTTGTAGTTCTGATGAAACAGGTGATGCAAGTCAAATAAAAATATGTTCTTTTTCCTTGAATAAGTTAAGGCCATGTACGAGTCTTGAGCTTTTTTCTTTCTGGGTAATAGTATGTTCATTTACTAGGACGTTTTCTTTTCAATGTTTTCTTAGTAATGACCAATTTTAACTATTTTAACCTTTATGATTTGTATCCCACTCTTTTGTTTCCACCCTAACGCGTGAATGTATTGCATGACATAAAGGGATATGCGAAGGGATGCAATAACAGAAAATGGGAATCTTTTATCAGAATGCTTTAACATTGTTACAGATCCTTTGAGTCTGCATAGACGTACTTAAATTTTACTTTAATAAAAGCTGTTAATAGACTAAAGAAAGGCTATTTGCAATTTTTATATATATTTGTATGAATTCTACATGGTCGAGATTGCAACATCGTTGTGTATGATTTTTCAAAGTTCCAATGTTAAATGCATTCCAAAATACCAACAATTCCATCATTCCGGATAAATCAGTTTAGCATCAAATAATTAAATTGAAGTCCATAAGCAGCCTGGCTGGTTTTATTTATCCTTGTTGGCGTCTTGCATGATTCTTTCCTGGTTTTTTCTCTCCATCTTGCCACACTCCGTAGCCTTCCCTACTTCATACCTTCGTAACAACTTCTTGCTAACGAACAATGATTGTACATAGTCTTTAGAAAAACACAGATTTCTTTTAGTCGATCAATACAATCATTGTTTTGTATATAGATTTTCCCATTTTCAGCGAACTCTATTTAGCGGTGTAAGTGCAATTTACCTCTCCTTAATGCAAAAGATTACTGATCAGTCATGGTATGTACAGTACTTATATCTCGTCTAATGTTCATTTCATTATTTGAATGTATTATGGCCTATGTTTTTTTTATTTGTCCATGGACTTTAATTTTGCTCTTCATAATGCTTTCTTCTTTTCTCGACACAATTCTTGGTTGTTTTATGCAGCGCACTTACTAATCGATTTTCCTTTTACTACTTGTTGCCTTTCGTCAGCTATATTTTTTTAAAAATGCGAAAACAAGATCATGAACGTTCATTGGATAAAAAATGGATATGCGAGGCCTTAAGTTCTTGACAGAAACTCGTAAATATTTTGCATGCATGAATAAGTATAGTCTTTTGTCCTTTATGTTTTACATTTTTAATTCTAAGTATTTGGATACATAAGCATTTACATCTTGAAAGTTGATATTGACCTTCTAGATGATGATGTCCATTGCCAAAACAAACCGTACTTCTATGGTTATAGTTGTTGATTTTGTTTGATGATGTTGTTTGACAATGTTTTTTGCTACTTAATGAATGCAATCTATTTGGTAAATCAAAATTGATTTATGCTTCTCCAAGCATTTTTGATGTAATAGATAGAAAATCTTTGAGTGGATATTATGCATTTTTGGTTTGCTAAATGGGTCCTTATTGTAAAACCTAGTCCACAAGGAGCCTCACTAATTTCATTTGTCCTTGTTGACACATGTAAACTTATATTTTTCTCTTTTTGACAAATCTTTTTGCTTGTTCATTAACTTATAATTTGAACATATTTTTCTCTATAAAAATCTTTTAACTCTTGAGAGAAACAAAAATCAATACAATCATTTAACTTTTGAATTTTTTGAAGTAACTATTCCCTAGTCATAGATGAAAGATCTTGAAATTGAAAAAAAAAATCACTATGTTAATAGTTTATACATAAAAATCACTATCTAAATTTTAGTAAAATAACTAATAAATAATAGAACTAAATAAAAAATATCATCCCTAATTGCATACATGAGGTTATCAATTTGAATCACAATTGAGACATGGTTAGCATGTTAGTTATATGTCTTAAGATTTTGATGAAACATTTTTTGTTAATGACTATGATATCATATATCGTAGATGCAATATTGTAGCTCTACATACATCATCGTAGATACAATGTAGTGGGCCATGTTCATGCATATAAATACCAATCCACCATTGTGTCAAAAACAATTTTAGGCCCAATAGTTAGCAAAATTTTTGTAGTTCGTTTTCTTAAAGTTAGAGTTAGTGTGAATGCCTACAATGTGGTGAATTACAATTGTATAGAATCTTTATTTGAGTGGATTATTCCTAGACACAATTCATGAACAAAAATAAAGATCCAGATTGTTCTTCATTATTGCAGCATATCACTTAGCATAGATTTACTTTTTCATAATGTTTATTTTGATTAAGTCATCTGCTATTTCAATGTTCATTAATAAGGCGAAATAAGTACCACTAGTTTTGAGCATAAAATGTAATTGTTTGGTAACTTAGTGGTGACTTTGCTTGGTTCACTCATTAATAAAGTTACTTGGTAATTCCAGTAACAGTTACATCAATCTAGGATGTGTACAAAAAAACAAGGATGTATACTTATCACCATAGAATAGAATAAATTTATATTTCCATTGTACTTAGAATTAGAACTTATAATCATTTTCATCATGTTTACACTTAAAACACTTAAAGCCAAACAACATCAGTTCATCATATAGCTCACTAAGAGTTAAACCATATGTTTTGCACATCACTAACTCTAAGTGGGAAGTTAAAGATTACAAATTTACTATCAACACACTAGTATACATACATTGTCCATTCACAAATTACAATTTGGTCATGCGTAAACACCTGTGACTTATATGGTTAAATGTTGGAATACCCAACCACTCATCATTCATGCCATTGTTGAGGATGTGTCAATGTTTTTTTGCTAGTTAGTTAATTTTACATAGTTCATTGTATTAGGTATCACAAGGATATCTTTCATACTTAGAATTATTTTTCAAAACATACCTATACTTAAGCGTCAAATAAATTAAAATGGCTTCTACAACTAAAGTGAAATCTCCACCTATTATTGATCTTAATAAAAGTTATGATAGAGTTTACAATGAAGGAGATTGAAGTGCACCAATTCAAACAAGAATTTCACATGCTCATATTGATCCTTATTAGATAAATTTTACAAATATTTTTCACTAGGATGAACAATTCAAATGGTGAGACTTACAAGGTAATATTGTTTTGCTACCCAAATGCTCAACATTAGCAATGCTTCAAGCAACCCTCATGAGATCAAACCTTCGTCATGTACAAGAAGCATACCAAGTCACCAAAAACATGACCAATCCCTATTAGCCAACAGAGGCTCAAGTAAGAAGGAATGCCATTACAAAGGCAAGATATAAGGAAGGTAAAGAAAAGAAAGCACCATAGACAATTGTCCTTGAAGCAAAAGAAGATGCTCCATCTTAAGTTAAAAAGTCCTATCAAACTCATAGATCTCATTCTCAAATACCAATAATATGTATTGAAGATCCTATATATAAAGCTACGTTTAGCTCTTGTAGAAACCCCTAGAAAAATGAGAGGGACTCTAGACTTGGGAGGAATTAAAAGCCTAAAACCTTTGACAAATCTAGAAACAATGAATCAAGGAGTCACAAAAGGAGAACTAGCCAACACTATTCTCTAACTCCCCTATTCTTCCTCACACTTATCAATAAATTCTGATAGAAGGAAACAAAGACTAAGGGATCACAATGGAGAAAGAAAAAGAGATCATGAAAGACATGCAAATAGAAGGAGACATCCTGATATAGAGGAGGATGATGATGAAGAAGAGAAAAAAGAATCATATATCAAAGAAGAAAGCATCGTGAGCATTAGAAGGATCACCATTACAATAAAGCCTATGAACTCAAAGACTATGAAGAACCCCTATTAGCCATTCATAATATTATCAACATTAGGAAAGCAGTGTACATTCCCACAAGGCATTTAAGGGATAGTTGCATCAAATGACTTGATATGAACAATATCCCAAAGTTTGAAGGTGGATATAATGCAGATCTACAACATGACCTCCAATCCTTTCATGATGTTTGAGCCTTACAAAATATAGAGAATGATTAGCAAAAACTAAAGTTTTTTTCTAGAACACTTATCAAGGAAGCAAAGAGCTTGTATATATCCTTACAATAGGAATCAATCCGAAGATGAAGCACCATGCTAAAAATTTTTAATGAAAAAACACCAAACTTACTCCAAAATGTTGAATTTAAGAAAACAAATCCAAGGATGAAAGCAAGGGACACATTAATCCATTGATGCAACAAGGAGTATATATTACTTATTATTACATAGATACCCGGGCCACACATTTTCTCAAAGGGAAAAATGACAACATATCATCAGTGGGCTAATGATGAGCAACAAGTACCCCTATGCCCAACCATACAAATCACAAGCGTTCATGCACTACCTAGTCGAATTCCATAGATAGGACTAGTTGTGGCATCTTGATTGTTAAGCATTGATTGCAAAACACTATCTTCCCACTTGGACTTGTGGTAGATTTTTCACATATGGTTTAGTCCAAAGTGAGGCATATGATAATTGATGTTGTTTGACCTTTAATACTCCTAGTTGTGAACATGATGAAAGTTGAGAATAGAAATCTAAATCTAAATCTAAGTAATGATAGTAATGTAAATCTACTCTAGCCTAGAGCAATGAGCATTTGGTCTTAGCTTATCATACATGCCTTGGGCTAATGTAATCATTACTGGGTTACCAAGCATTATGCCTCTAGGTGAACCAAACAATAACACTACTAGGATTACCAAACAGTTACACTTGAACACTTGAAACTAGTCGTACTCATTTTGCTTTACTAATAATGAATAAGAAAGTAAAGTACTTGACAATGTAAATGATTAAACTAAGAAAATAGTAAAAACTATGCTAAGTAAAACAATAAAACTAAGTGAACCCTGCAATAATGAAAAGCAATCTTGATCTTTATTTTTAGACTTGAATTGTTTCCAAGTACACTTGAATAAAGATTCTATACAATTGCTCAACACCACATTGTGAGCATTCACTCTATCGCTAAAACTATGAAACAAAACTGCAAGAATTTACCTAAGGATGGAATGAAACTTTGTGTTGTATTTGTAGGTAGGTGATGAATGGTTAGGTGCCCCTACACTCAACCATACGAATACAAGCATAACACGCGCGATCTGGTCGAACTCCGCAGACTAAGTGCCTACACGCCTCATGGAACACTTAAGGTTAATTATTCATTGTCTTCCCAAACTTACTTGTATTTGTCATGGTGTATGGTTAAGTAAGTCTGAGGTATATGATTTTTATATCTTTTTTGGTTTTATCTC
>MNCI01001223.1:134053-167341 GCA_015680685.1 Gnetum montanum
CAGTTCTAAGGACCGGTACCAACTCTCTGCTTCCTTAATGAGTGTCCTAGAAAAAAACTTCAGTTTCTACCACTCGTTTTCTATGTTTTGCAAGGCACAGGCATCGTGGAATGCCTGTAAATGATTTTGCGGATCCGCGTTGTATCCCCCTTCGAAGCGTGGGATATTGTTCATGTCTAAGCGCTTAATCTGACTATCCTTTAAATGCCTTGTTGGTATTCTCACTGCCTCTGTTATATTTAACATACTTTGGGTGGCAAGTAGGGGTTCTTCATGATCATCTCTTTCATGACTTCTATGATGTCTTCGTTGTTTCCTACTTTCCCTTCGTTCATGCCCTTGTCCTCTCTCTTGACTCTCTCGTCGAGGTCTCTCGTTTCGCCTACCTCTATCCTCACCGTTATGCTCTCTATGGCTGTGACCAGATGTGAAAGGAGAGGGTAAATGATGTGAAGAAGGGGAAGAAGAAGGAGAACCATCGCCATGACGATGTTTCCTATCTTCTCTTCGGCTGCTGCGGCCCCGATCGTGATGACGATCAAAGTGCCCATTCTTATCATGAGTTGTTGTTCACTCTATGAACAGTTGGTGTTCACGGGGATCAGAACCAAGGTTGTGTATTGTGGATTGTAGGTTCTGATACCCCACCTCCTCACTATTGTTAGGAGGGGGAACTTCTTTCGATAGAGAACCCGTTATAAGTGGTTCACCATCTCCTATTTCACTTAGGACGTTCGGGACCTCCTTGCCCTTCAATAGTGTATGTTGGCTCTCCTGCCTTGAGTGCCTCATACGTTGTAAAGTTGTGGGATGGTAATCCCTCATGTCAAAATTTTTCGCAACGTATTCAGCATAGAGCTGAGTCATGCTGATCTGTGCCAGAGCACGGAGGAGCATGTTGGGGATTGTACGATCCGGAGGTAACACTATGTTACCTTGCAAGTCTCTCCAAACATCTATTCATCTTGATGGAGGATAAAAGTAAAGTTAGGTATATACTCATTGGGATGAGTATATTCCACCCTATATTGTTAAGGAACTGGTTGATTTAGGTTATGCGTTTTAGATTGTCGACTGTCTCTAGTATTGTCCCTAGGTGGTGTAATGCTCTTGTGAGAAGAAGACATCTTAGTTTAATTCACTGTGCTATTTAACTGTTATAAAATTTTTCTTATTTAATTAACCCTAAGGGTTCTTTTAAGCTCCCAATGATGTGAATGATCTCTTATGTTCTACTTAGCGCACAAACACTTAGTCCCCGGCAACGGCGCCAATGATGAGTGGCGAGGTACCCCTACACTCAACCATACGAATACAAGCATAACATGCACGATTCGGTCAAAATCTGCAGGCTAAGTGCCTACACGCCTCATGGAACACTTAAGGTTAATTATTCGTTGTCTTCCTAGACTTACTTGTATTTGTCACAGTGTATGGTTAAGTAAGTCTGAGGTATATGATTTTTATATCTTTTTCGGTTTTATCTCCCATGCTATTGAGGTGAAGGATTGAGAGACTAATTACTAACTCTAACTAACGAACTAAGTCTAAATTAACCTAGCGTCAGCATCCGTTCCCACTTACCGTACACACCCTGACCCAATGCAACCATGGTTACCAAATGCTAGTCGTTGCTGGGATCACAACGTGTAACGCACATGCTCGAAGTAGTTGTACTGAGGCACTTAACTAGGAGATAAAGGTTGAGAGATTTAATAACTAATAAAAAATTTCAATAACAGATAATAAATAATAGTAAATAAAATCCTAATTAGCCTATTCCATGCACTACAAGGTTTATCAAGGAAGTTCATCTTTATTGTCATACACAAACTTGTGTTCAGGTACAATGTTTGCTTGAATAAAGATCCGTTCACTTTAGGACTCCTACTGCGGGCACATGGAAAATATTATATCTTTGGAGTGATCAAACTGCCAGAGTTTCACTACAGTCTAAGCCTAGGATGAGGAAATAAGGGAGAGCTGCCTCTTATTTATAGATATGACGACGCACCGCGATATCGTGAGGGATGCGATATCGCGGCCCATGTGATATCACGTCCCATCAGTAGGCATGGATTCTATGATATCAAATATATGATGACATAGCATGTGCTACGATATCGGATATGCAATATCATAGTTGATCAAAAATTTACTTTTTCATACAAGACATGCAAGGTAACATCTACGACATAGTAACCAACTAAGACACATTGACAAGGATGCTATAATGTAGATGCAATGTAGCATCTACAACATAGCATCTATGATATCTCAGCCAGCTGATGATTCATCATACCCCCATGATTGACTAAAAGCTCATTCTCAAGTTAACATGGTAGGACCAAGCTTTCTTTACAAAATTGGGAAGGTGTGAGATTATAGATTAACTCTAACTACTAAGAGAATTACATCACAAAAGAAAATTTTTTTTTAAAGTGGCTCAATGTAGTTTATATTTTAGGCTGTGGTGGTTCTTCTATCGACTTCTTCCCTGTTATGAGGCTTCTGTAGTTGATATTTGTTCAAGAGCACTTGAAGTTTTTCCTCTTTTGTCCTTGTCTTCTTTTCCATCTACTCCCTCTACTAGGTATGACACAAAGACTTCCTCATCTTTAACTATTTCATCAGCCTTTTTATTTCACCAGAATTGGTACATTTCTCCTAAGTATCATTCTCCAATGTTGGTTAGTGTAGGTCATAAAGGAGATGCTTGAAGTTGTGTCTTTACAGCTATCGTGTTGTGAAGGTCCTTCTTTTGGTAGTCTCTTTGGGCCCATTTGTAATCAACAAGGGTTTGAAATTATTAATACTTTTCTACCTTGCCCATACCCTTGCTTAGATCAAGTTCCTATCATATTATGATTGTAGAGTTGGAAAATTTTGAAAAAAGGAACCCCTTAGGTGTTATATCTTTTAGTTACTTATGACCTTCTATCATTTTCCTTGCTTATTATGGCTTAAAATAGTTGATATGGTCTATCAAGAGTATTATCTGAATCTTTCTAACCTTAGTTTGATTTATTAAGTTTAAGATTCTTATTATCTCTTTGTACTTACCCTTTATAGTATCTTTTGGATGTTAGGAATTTTTGGCTCAAATTTTCAAATTGCTTATATCGTGCAATGTACACACCCCCATCCCCATGACTAAGTTGAATGCTCTGGGATCAACATGATTTAAGAATTCTAGAAATTAGAGCTACGAGGCCAAAGTTATGGCCTTTAGAAGCTAGTGTGCAAGAGGGCCGATGAAAAACTACAAAAACTTCTCTTGCTACAAATGAGAGAAATGAAAAATTTCACTAACTTTAGTGCATATATATACTATTTTTATATGCATGACATCATAGATCATACATCGCAGGTAGCTACAACATCGTGACTATGACATCACTATGAAAAAATTCAAATCTTTCCTTTATTTTTCTTAGAAAAAATAAGTCAAATGAAATATTTGGAAGATGTAAAGCTTATATATAGGGCCATGGTCATTAATGATGCATAATTTTAAAAATTTTGGCATTCAAAACTCCTGAAGAAGGAATCTCAAGCAATGAAAGTTTATTGTATGGATACGAGATGGGTAATGAATTTCTAATGTATGGACAAAGTATTAGAGATTATGGGAAGTATTTATTAAATTTTAGATGATCTTGGAAGGCATAAGATGATGTGGAATTACTTGGCAAGTATGAAATACAAGAGTTATAAAAGTGGATCATCCCCAAAGAAAGCTCCACCCTTAGTGCCCTTGTATAACCACGCCTAAAGTGTCCTTAGGCACTCTAGGAGTTGAATGTAAGACATACTTGTCTTAGCAAAACACACATGTATCACCAAATTGGAAAAATAACATTATATTACACAAAATCACAAGGTATGATTAACTATATAGTGAGGTGAGATAGACTAGAGAAGGGATTGCTAAACTTGGGACATGAGGTGTCCTACCATAGGCATAATGAATTCTTGTGTTTTATTAGTGGTGGTTAAAGTAATCATTAACCCTTCCTTTGAAGATTCATTCCAAGTCCAAACCACTTTCTAGTGACATCGCATTGTTTCATCTCCTAAAGTTACAACCATAAGACTATCACTATTGTAAGGAGTATCATTACTTGGCGTATTGTCTAAGGGAGGCATTTATTCATTACACTTTTTATTTTTTCTAGATTCCTAAGAAGTTGTCTACCTTCAAGCATGGGTAACATGTCTTTCTAGTGACATGGTAAGGTGGCACTTATTGTATACTTATTTCCATTTTTTGTTAGATCTACAAGGATATAATACAACCTAAGCAATAGGATAGAACTCACAATAATAATCCAAGAGAACCCAAAAATCCCCTTGATGTCACACCCTTTTCATTCCCACTGGATTCTTCACTTTCCAATCCAAGCATAATGATCATAAGTTTATTCTTAGTTTTATAATGGAAAGAATATCATTATGGCCATGGTAAGAACCTCTTATTATTGGAATGGATGGATGAATGTTGTGGTCTTACTGTACAAATAATCTGTTCCTTATTACTTGATAACATAGAGAAATCTTTACCTTATTAGACTACATCTTGCATGTTTTGAACCATTGAAAGTTTTGTGTTGTTGGCCACTAGGTGTCTTTTGGTTTAGTGGCCTGTGCTATCTCTTGTACACACAATTGTTTTTTACATTTGTTGTGGAATGGTGTAATGACTATGTTGACATTCTGGAATATTGATCCATAACAATACCCTTCTTTTTCAGTAGTAATGCATGGAAATGCTTGTGTCTCCATACTGATAGGTTCATTTGTTATATTTTACACTAGAGTGGTAATGGGTGTTGGCCCTTACGTAGGATTGGAAGACATTATTTTGGTGAGGAAGGGTTTTGCACCTGGCTGGCCTTATGTTGGTTTTGATGAGCTAGTAAGTATAAGAGTTTTGTGCTCATGTGTGGAAACTATCCTAAAAAAAGGACGTTTTCGAGACTATGGTTGAAATCTACTAGCATTATCATTTACATGTATATTCACAGCACAAGTGACATTCTTGCATTGATGTTGTGGTGCCAATGTTTCCTGTGTTGTTGGTGGTGACATATGATGGAGGGAAGTATGAGAATATTAAGGATGTCATGGAGGATAAGAGGTTTGAGATGGTGATCCCATAGGAGATGCTACAGGTTGATGGTATTCGAAAGAGTGATAGTAGTGATTCGAGGTAAAGGAAGTAGAACTACGACATCCCATCCCCAGATGTCATGGCAAACATCAAATATATGAGATATTAGACATTATGCATAAGAAGACAACATACCAAATGTGAAAAATATCTAACATTCAACATTATTCATAAATGAAATAACAAAGAAAGTGCAGAAAGAGAAAGAAAAGAATGTTTTATTAATATGTAATGGAGTCTCTAGATCATGTTCAGAGAGTATTCCTTGGGGTTTTCTTCTTTCAGCATCTATCCCTTAGAGGTAATCCAACACTGCCACCATGGTTAGGCCTATTACCTGGCCAAAAGGTATTGCCAGTCCACTTCCTATCCTACTTCACCTGACTCTTATGACTTGCTTGTACTAGCTTTGCCACTCCATGCTAGCATCACCTCTAAGCCCAAGTATAAATGTGTTAGGTGAAACCCCCAACCTAAAGAGACACATTTGTTATTACAATGCACCCTTTTAGGTCTCAATTACAACTTCTCTTTTGGGTCTTGTTACAATAACAATAACACTTGTTATGAAGAGGCACCACCTTCATTATGCAATTGCATCATTTGGGAATGGGGACATGACAAGAACCATTTGGGGAAATACATTGTTGAACATAGTAGTCATACGGGTTCAGTTGGCAATAAGGTATTGCTGGTTTATTAATGGAATCCCCCATGACTATGGATTTTTCCACTCTAAGTGATAGTAGTTTTGAGGTTGATAAGAAGTACCACTAGAAAAGTATAGTTGGTTATAGGACTATCTATAATTCCATTGTGAGTTAGCCCTTTAGATGGTCATATTCGTAAATGTCACATCTATCACCCTTTTCTGTGGTTGAGTTTATAGCCTCTTCTACTACAACTATTTTTCCTTTTTGCCAATAAGTGTTCCTGCCTATTTATTTGTTCCTTTTCCTCTTCTTGTTTTGATCACCATATCCTTTTTGTGCTACCCTCTCCTCTAAGGTTTTTACCTAAGTTGTGACTTTTTCATTCATTAACTTCCACATCTTATCTATCCTTACTTTAAGTTCAGCAATATACTTTTGTATTGGTAAGGTTTGTTGTGAAATCACCTCATCAAGAGCTGCCTCTTTTTTCTCATCATAGATATGGATCCCCTTCTTTTGAAGAGTTGGATCCCAATTATATTCCTCTACATTATCTTGTTTACATAGCTCTTCTTCTTATTTTACTACCTTCTCAACTAGCCTTTGTATCTAATGGACTTTCAATTTGGATAATTGACCTTGTGCATAAATACAAAGGGTCTCTCTCGTTTGGTTATGAAGCCCATCTATGATGTGGAAATGCTACTCTTTTTGAGAGAAATCATGGCCTAGACATCTATGTAGTAGCAAATAGTATTTATCCAAGGCCACATCCAATGATTCATGTTTTTCTTGCCTCCATCCTTGGATTTGTTTTCTCAAGTTGGACACTCTCGCATAGGTTTGGTATTTCTTGTTGAAGAGTTTCAGCATTGTAGACCATCGATGGATTAAATCTTATTCCAATAATCTATACCAACTTTCAAGTTCATTAACCAGTGTCCTAGGAAAGAGCTTAAGCTTTTGCCACTTACTCTCCATGTTCTACAAGGCACAAGCATCATGGAAGGCTTGTAAGTGATGTTGTGGATCAGAGTTATAGCCTTCTACAAATTTAGAAATGTTATTCATATCAAGCCTTTTGATGCCTCTAGGGTATTCTAACTGCCATTGTTATCTGCATCATGCTCCTAGTAGCCAACAAGGGTTCATCATCATCAAACATGTCATGATGATGATTTCTATTTCTATTTTTCTAATTATGATGATCTTGTCTATGCTCACTTTGATGATCTTGTCTATTTCTATTTTTATCTTCGTCTTAACCCTTTAGTGTATCTCTATTTCTATAACTACATTCATCTTCATCAAAACTAGACATCAAAGAGGAAGAGGAAGATGAGGAACTAGAAGAATCACCATGGCTCTTATATCTCTTGCCATAGTCCCTTGATTTATCTTTTCTTAGTTCAGAGGAGGTCCCAGGCCTTGAGAGCCTTTTTGTTCTAGGAATTACTCCATCTCCTCTAGGATTTTCTACATTAGTTGAACATAGTCTTTGAATGTAGTCAAATCTAAATGACCATATGAAATCCCTATCATTTCAGTATATATCCTATCATTTCTCCTACTAGTGTTTTCATCATGTGATGCATTTTGTACCTAATGAGCGGTAAGGTACCCCTATGCCCAACCATACAAATCACAAAGTATTCACACACGATTTAATCGAATTCTATGGACTTTGTAGTTTCTGGTGCACTAGTCTTCTAGGAAGTGAATTTTGCCTTAAGGTCAATCGTTGTCTTCCCAATTACACTTGTGATACACACTAGTATGCTTAAGTGTAATTGAGGCATCTAATTTTTATCATTTTATATTTTATGGTTTTGGTATTTTTAAGGAGATAAAAGTGATTGAATTAACTAATTTAATTTAACTAATTAACTAGTATCTAAGCAGTTCCAACATAAGCATCCACTCCCACTCTCTACACATGTCCTAAACCCATGTATCCACTACTGAGTTACCAAGTGCTATGCTACTAGGCATACCAAGCAATAACATTGCTAGGATTACCAAGTGAATATGTGTTGTGCTCAAAGTGGTCATACTTATGTGTTTAATCTATCTGGCTTATCTTATTTAACTACTTCATTAGCTTAATTACTGAAAAATATTTAATAAATAATTAAAAACATTAAATGCATAAATAAAATATTAATCTATCCAGAATGCTGCAAGGTTTATCAAAAAGCTCATCTTTATTGTCGAATACACTTTTGTGCTAAGGTACAACAATGCTCGAATAAAGATTTGTACACTCAATGACTCCTACTGCAGGCACTCGAAGAAAATATTCTAACTCTCAAATGAAAAAACTGCAAGAGCTTCACTGCTACTAAAATTTCGATGCCATAAATGCAACTAGTAGGCATCCAAAAAGTAAACACTACATCCATGGTGCCTTGTCGACGTAGCCAACAAAACTGCAACCCTTCAATACCCTATGTGAAGAAGACATGGTTTTACATGATAATGTGTATGACTTAAAATATTAATGTTTTCTAAAAGATAGATTGTTAATATGTTTACAATGATCATGTATAATATAATTGATCTAGATAACTAGCACCATCCCCAACAACGACACCAACAATAAGCAACATGTACCCCTACACCCAACCATACGAATCATAAGCGTCCACACACGATCCAGTTGAATTTTATGGATGGGACTAGTTGTGGCATCTATATTGTTAAGCATTAATCATAGGACGTTGTCTTCCCACTATCACGTATGGATTAGTTCAAAGTGAGCCATATGATAATTGATGTTGTTTGGCCTTTAATACTTCTAGTTGTGAATAGAAATCTAAATCTAAGTTATGACAGTAATGAAAATCGATTCTAGCCTAGAGTGATGAGCATCTAGTCCTAGCTTACCATACACACCTTGGGCTCATGTAACCATTACTGGATTACCAAGCATCATGCTACTGGGTGAACCAAGCAATAACACTACTAGGTGAACCAAATGATTACACTTAAACACTTGAAACCAATCGTACTTATTCTGCTTTACTAATGAATAAGAAAATAAAGTACTTGGAAATGTAAATGATTAAACTATGAAAACAGTAAAAACTATGCTAAGTAAAATAATAAAACTAAGGGAATTTTGCAATGATGAAAAGCAATCTTGATCTTTATTTTTGGACATGAACTATACCCAAGTACACTTCACTCAAGTAAAGATTATGTACAACTATTCAACACCACACTACATGCATTCACTCTAGTGCTAAAACTATGAAATGAAATTTCAAGAATCTACCTAAGGATCGAATGAAACTTATTTGGATCCATGCACCCAAGTGTTGTATTTATAGGCAAGCATGCATCCCACAATATTGGATATACGATGATGTAGCATGTGCTACAATATTAGATATTTGATATCATAGTTGATCAAAAATTGACTTTTTCATAAAACACATGAGACGTAGCATCTACGACATCATAGATGTGATGTAGCATCTACAACATAGTAGCCAACTGAGATGCATCAATAGGGATGCTAAAATGCAAATGCGATGTAGCATCTATGACATAACATCTACAATATCTCAGCCAATTGATGATTCATCAACTAAGGAATAAAACAAGAGAGACCCTTGGAGTATACGCCCAAGGTAGATTATCTGAGATGATAACTCATAGAATCCAAAGGTTAATAGACCAAGTAACAAAAGAATAAGGGGAGCTACAAAAAATGGAACTAACTGAGGAATATAATAGAGACCCAGCTATTAGAAAAAGAGTTGTGAAGATAAGCAAAACACAGGAAAAAAAAACATTAGAAGATGCAATCCAGTGAAAGACTCTACCAATCCAAAAATTAGTACATTATATCACCACAAAGGTAGAGAAAATGTATGACTATGTGGATGAGAAATTCACTACAACATTTAAAATAGTTAAGGAGAGAACTAAACATGACTTCAACAAAAATAAGAATAGAAAGGAAATCTGCTAAATATGACGAACCATAGATGGTGGTCATAATGTCTTCCACTAATACCAAAGGAACATTGATGGATTGATCTACAACCTCCAACATGATATTGCATTTCTTGAGTAGAGGTAGGTTTCAAGTCTTTTACATCTCTTGAGAAATTAAGTTCACCTCATAACCTAAATCCAATGGAGCTTTACATGGACCATTTCCTACAATTTGCAAATAAATTAGGGAAGTTCCAAGATCATATCATTTTTGGAAAAGGTGTCCTACCTTGATATAATCTGTCACTACATGATTTAGCATGAAAATATGAATATTTGAGAACTTTTGATATCAAGGTGGCTTAATGGTAATTTCATAAGTAGTTGATGTAGGGTTAGCAACCATAGATTTCTATGAGGGTTTTTATGGACTGTTTGGTCTGAAGAAAGCCCTCTTCTAAAGCTTATGCTCAAAACCACTCAAATGGTCATCTAGTTGTGAGTTTACAACCCTCATGGCATTTCATTGTTGGGGCAATAATAGAATTTTCCCTCACATAGGTGGTGTAGGTGACAAGGAAGTGATATTCAAGCATGTAGTATGAGTTGGTGGATATTGAGAAGAATAAATGGTGCGAGACTCAATTTGTGGAGTGGGGGGTTCTATGATATTTTGGAGGATAGTAGGGATGAGAGAATGAAGTGTGGCTGGTAGAGCCATGAGGAGATACAAGTTGCTAGACATAATATCCATAAGGGTCAAGTTGCCAATAAGGATATTACATTCACGATGTTGGCATCCCCCACGACTATGGATCTTGCCATTGCAAATATTGCTTCTAAGGTTGAGATGGCACTCCACTTGGGTAATATTATGTTAGGTGGAAGTGTTGCCTATAATTGCCTTGTGAATAAGAAAATCTCCTAGGTGGTCACTCTCTTACTAATTTTGGATTCAACACGTACACCCAAAATTCTTACAAATGTGACACTATAGGACAACATCTCTTGGGATGTTCATATTGACAAATATCACATTATTTATTATCTACTTTATAACCTACAAACTCATCACCCACTACAGCCTTACCTTTATGCTAATAGTAATCCATGTCTATATCTTTCCTTCTGCTTCTATCTCTATCTCTACTTTCATGTTTCATTTTCTCCTCCATAATCTTGAGAGTAATTTGAAAATTCTCATCCAAGGAGTCCCATATTTTGTTCACATTAGCCAATATTTTAATAATAGATTTTTGAATCAACAAGGTTTTCCTTTGAACCACTTCATCTAGTGGTGCTTCCTCCTTTAAGTCACAGAAATGTACCTCCCTTTTGTGAATGAAGGAAACCTTGTTATATTCTTCTGTACTTTCTTGCTTCTTCAGGTCATCTTCTTCCTTTGCCACCTAATCAATCAGTCTTTGAATCTAATGGGCTCTCATTTTGAAAAGTATGCCTTTGGCATAGACTCCCAAAGTTTCTGTAGTTTTGCTTCAGAATCCATCTATAATGTGGTGAAGTTACTCCCTTTGAGAAAATCCATGTTTTAGGCATCATTAAAAGAGACAGTAGTACATACCTGATGAGTTGTTGTTGGTTGGCTATGTCAACAAGGCCTCGTTGATGCAGTCAACTGCGTTAACGATTCCTCATCAATACATCTTATCCTACGTCGACAAGACCCCATCGATGCAGTGTCTATTTGTCGCCTATAAATTAGTTAATCAAATTACTTTTATCGACATTTGAGCACCAACTTATAAAACACAAAATGATAAAAATCAGATGCCTCAATTACACTTAACAATACAAAAAAATGTCACAAGTGTAATTGGGAAGACAACGATTGACCTTGAGGCTAGATTCACTTCCTAAAGGGCTACTGCAATGGAAACAATAAAGTCCACAGAATTCGACCAGATCGGAGGTGAACGGTTTGTGATTTGTATGGTTGGGCATAGGGGTACCTCGCTACTCATCATTGGTACTATTACTAAGGACTTTGTTTGTGGAATGTGTGCTATTGAGGTTTAAGTGAATATTATTAATATCATTGTATGAACCTAAGGTCAATATCATTCCCACTATACATAAAAATTATAAAAGCACATTGACATAAAAATGTCTTCTTCTTCTCGCAAGCCCAAAGATACCAAACCACTGGTCCCACAAGAATGCAAGGTGGTATACACTCATCCAAATGAGTTTGTGCCAAATTTCACCTTCATCCTACATTAGGATGAACAGATGTGATGGTGTGATATGGAGGGCAATGTTGTCTTGTCCCTCGATCGATCTGCACCCAAGATGCTATTTAAAATCCTTAAGAAGTTAGGCATAGCAAATCTTCGTGAAGTGTACGTTGTGAATGAATATGACACTCGGAACTACTATCCCATTGAAACATAATGTAAACAAGATAAACATCAGGAGAAACTCCATGAAGCTACATAGGCGAAACATTACACTAAACCCTTATTTCTACTATATCAAGAGGACAATGAGGATCCTCACTTGGAAGGTTCTTAACATGAAGATTCTCCACCCCTTGCTACTGATGGCAAGGGTGTGGACCTGACCTTGTCATCCACTATTCATAAACTGGGGTTAGGAAAGAGTGATAGCGAAGGTAGGGACCTAGGTAAACATCGCAACAACAAGGGATCTACGGATGGTGATCATAATAAGCGTAAGAGTGGTGGCGGACACTGCAATGGTAGTGGCAACCCATCTTCCTCTTCATTTTATTCTGAACATTCCTCTTCATCTAACGATTCTCATGAAATTTGTTGTCGAAACAATCGTGATGAAGGTGATCGGTGGGATAACAATGATCGTGAAGGCCATCACAATCGAAGGGGTGACTGAAACCATCATCAACATCATCAATATAGTGATGATGATGAACCTTTTTTGGCAACTTGAAGTATGCCCAACATTGCAAAGGTAGTAAGAATCCCAACCAAGCATATGAAGGATAGTTGGATCAAGCACCTAGACATGAACAATATTCCAAGATTTGAGGGGGGATGTAATTCTAATTTGCAAACACATCTATAAGCTTTTCAAGATACCTGTGCCTTATAGAACATCGAGAATGAGTGGTAGAAACTCAAACTTTTTCAAAGGATACTCATTAAAGAAGCTAAAAGCTAGTACCAGTCCTTGGAACTAGAATCTATCTAAAGATGTAGTACCATGTTAGAGCTATTCAATGACAAATACCAAACATACTCTAGAGTGTCTAATCTAAGAAGGCAAATGCAAGGCTAGAAACAAGAAGCACATGAACCCTTGGATGTTTCCATGGGTTGATACTATTCACTCTTACACCGATGCCCTAGCCATGATTACTCTTAGAGGGAACAACTTTGCCACATCATAGATGGGCTTAAAGTGGAAACAAGGAGAACCCTAGGGGTGTATGCCAAAGGAAGATTGTGTGAAATGAGAGCCCATCACATCCAAAGGTTAATTGAGTAAGTAGCAAAAGAAGAAGATGAACTACAAAAGAGGGAAAGTGCTAAAGAGTATAATAGGGACCTGTCCATCAAAAAATGAGCGGTCTGATTTTGTGACAAGGAGGAATCACCACTTGATGAAGTCGTGAATAGAAAGACCTTGCCCATCCAAAAATCTATTTCCGATATTCTAGCCAAGGTTGACAAGTTATGGGACTCTTTAGATGAAAAGTTTCAAACCGCATTGAAGATTGCTGAAGAATCCAAAGAGCAAAATAGTGATTGCAATCAGAAGAGGTGAAAAGAAGCTGAACATTCCTACTAAAGAGGTAAGGGCAAAGCTGTTGTAGTAGAGAAAGTTGTGGATTCTAACTCTGATGATGAAACTAAATGTAACATATGCCAATACGAACATCCAAAGGGATGTTGCCATGTGGTGTCACACTTATAAGAGTCTAGAGTATATGCATTGAATCCTCACTTATCACATAAGTAGGCTCCAAGACGATTGCCTTACCCTCAAGGCAATCCAAGGTAGTTTCACCAGCAGCAATAAGCTTACTACCTAAGTGGAACTCCTCCACAACCTTATGAACAATACCAACAATGGTACCAACCACAATCATGGGGAATGCCACCACCAAGGTAGTAGTATCCTTATAGGCAACCAAATCCATACAGGTACCATGTTTGGTAGCCCATCTCCCCTAGGAGTTTTGCAAGTCATGCATCATTCCAGCATCACTACTACCCTCTAGAGTACCACCGAACACATTCAACATCTACTCAAGGGGCAAACCCCTAGTCGCATCCTTATCATCCTTCACATCCCTCTACACCTACACTTACACCTTCAAGCCAATTACCTCCTACTCTGTCTATGCAAGGTGAGATTCCTCCACAGCCACAACAACAAAATGCTACAAGGGATGTACACTCACAACCAATTTTTCAATCAAGTGGTCTAGATAATCGATCAAGGATACGACCTTTCTTCTAGCCCAGCATTCCTCTCTAGCCCTCACAACCTACTCCGGTTGATTACCTTGCATCTCTAGCACCCTCATCCTCTGCATCAAATACCTTTGAGTGCCCTTCAAACCAAGTGCCACCTAGGATCCGCACTATAATGCTAACTCATGCTATTTCTAACTAGATCAACGTTGGCAATATTCCTACAAAAAGATCTAACTTGGGAAGTCCACTCATTTATCTATAGATTGCTAGACAAGAGCCATGCAAAAGCTCTTCTTAACTCTAGTTCTAGAGTTAACCTCATCTCCCATAACATGTACAAGGCCTAGAACCTACTACCTCTTAAGAAGAGCAACAACCACCTAAAATTAGTAGATTAGTTGATTACTATCCCTTTGGGCTTAGTGGAGGACATTGTGACCATAGTTTGTGGGTGGTCCTATCCTACTAATTTTCTGGTAGTCAAGGTGGACAATTGCAAAAGTAACTTTTGCATCATCATGGGAAGGGCTTGGTTAAGCACGGTCAACATGCAAATGGGTATAAGGCACCTATCTCTAGAAATATCCAAGGAAAATGAGCTAGGAAAAATTGAGAAGAAGTGTATTCCATGCGTTGGTATAGTGATAATGGATGCAGTTGTTTGCAAAGGATTTGGTCAATCAAGAGTACATACATTAAAGTATGCAATCAATGTACATAGGAAATTAATATTTAATGGTTTCTGTACATAGCAACCACAAAGCAAGAAGGCACCCAGTGGCTAATAGTTGATTCAGATAGCAGCACAATATGCATGGAACCAAC
Organism: Gnetum montanum; assembly: GCA_015680685.1. NCBI lineage: Eukaryota > Viridiplantae > Streptophyta > Gnetopsida > Gnetales > Gnetaceae > Gnetum > Gnetum montanum. The sequence goes on from MNCI01001223.1 coordinate 149,071, forward strand.
TGAGAGTTTAACTTGTGCATATGTTGAAGCCATGAACAAAATTGAATAAGTTCATTCCCAACTCTCTAATGAAGATCATGATACCTATTGGGGAGAGTTGGAGATCCTTGATCACTTCAAGTAAGAGCCCTTAGAACTAAAAAATTTACCAGCTAGAATGGAGTATGCATTTTTAAAGAATGGTAAACCAATCATCATTAATCTTGAACTTACTTCAGGATGTGCCCGGAAGATGGGATCAGATACTTATGCTAGGAATAGTTAGGATACAGATTAGGATAATTATAGGTTAAATAATATTTCATTCCTTACTTTCCATACCTTAATTAGATGCCAAAAGATAAAGTAAAAACTATAAAAATCAGTTGCCTCAATCTCACTTAACCGTTGCCACTAGATACTCACAAGTGAGGTCAAGAAGACAATGATAGTTCTAACAAAGGGTTTTGTTGGTTACAGGTCTAGTGTATGTTAAGTACTTACAGTCTATGGAATTCGACTGAGTCACGTGTGAATGCCCATGATTCACATGGTTGGGCGTAGGGGTACCTAGCCGCTCATCAACAACCACGTTCTATATTTCGAATCTCCTCCCTCCAACTCAATCATGGGGGAGATGGCCATCCATGCTAACCATTACCATGGTCACTTAGTTTGTCTACCTTTTTGTTTTTCACGTTTTTTATTTTACAAATTTTTTATTTTCAAATTTTTCTAATTTTACACCATCTTTAGTACCTTTAAATTTTCTTGATTATTTTACAATTTCTTATATATTTTACTTTATTTTATTTCCTTTTTTCAAGTAAATTTTACTTTATTGTCACAGGGCATAATGTTGTTGTTGTTGTTTACTAATGATGGTTTGTGCTTAATGTGTGATTGTCGATGTCTAGTTTCTATTTTTGAATTATGATGTCTGGTGACTTTGACATGGTTTATTTTTCTTGGAACAAGTAGTGAGTCCACGTCATTTTCCCATCCAATGAACTTTATGGTTTTCCTTGTTTTGGGAATTTGAGGTCCCTTTTCATTAAAGAAACTTTTAATCAATTGGTGACCTTGGTAGTTTTAGAATTAGAAAGGATTCAAAGGTTTGTAAAGAGTGTGACTTCAAGGGAACTCAATATGCTTTGTACTCTTCTTCTTGCTTGAGTGCTTTAGTGTTTTTCACGAGCTTCTTACCATTCCATACCATCCAATGATAGGAATACAAATAACGTCGTTGCATGGTGTGGTTCCCATCATTCAAAAAAAAAAAAACCAAAAACAACAACAAAACAATGGCAATTCAAAGCACACCTCTTTGACATGAATAAGTCCTTGCCTGGTGTGGTTTTCATTTTTAAAAAACTATGAAAATTCAAAGCACACCCCTTAGACAAATAAAAGGACTACAAGCACTAGTTATGAGACTTGAATGACATGCACCTATGCCTAACGGTCCCCTCTAACTAAGGCCCTCTCTCTCACTTCCTACTTTTCCTTTCTTCTCTTTGTGGAATAGTGGTTGTTTTGTGAAAGCACTCATGTCTCGAGTGGGTGGACCGGTCTTAAAGTGGCAATAAGAAGTCACTAAAAGTAGATGGTTTTTGATTTGGATTGAGAATGGAACTTCTCAAGTCATTTTAACGACAAATTCCATAAGGGACTTCTTATGACCCAGTTTGAAACTCCAGTTCACCTTCTTTATCATCCATCCATGCTATTGTAACTCACCTCACTGTCGGGTTCTATGTTATGCTTGATGTCATAGTCTAATGTGTTGGGATTCTTAAGCGGATTCTTTCAGGTTTGTCTTTAACTTGTCATGATCATTAAATCGATTATGGGACCCATTGACTCCTTAGTTGAGGTTATGTAAGGACAAAAAAGCCATGAGCCTACTATGGGAAGGACCCACTTGCATAGCTCTTGGCTTGATTCGTTAAGGTTCTTTACCTTTGATATCGCTACAATCCTATCCTTCACATTTTCCATTACGTAAACCACTCAATACTCCTTAATCTTTCATTGCATTCATCCATTAAATCAATTTTTCTCCATTTTCTCAAATTTATGAACTTCAACGCCCTCTTCTCATGATTTCATACTATTCTTGGTCTTTTAAGCTTTCATTTGATCCAATTTCATTGAAAAATTCCTTATATTTTGAAAGTTTGACCAAAGTCAATGGAAGTTAACGTTGTGCAAAAATACTATATATACCACCGCACACTTTAGAATTTTTTGCAAATTACTCATAACACAGGAAATTTTTGCAATTTTTCAAAGTCTAAAATATTCCAGAGTTCATAACTTCCTAACCGTTTGTCCAAATCATTCTTTTTTTCAATCCTACGCTTACCAAAGGTAAGATCTTTATTATGGGGGTCACAAACCTTAAGGTTTCCAATGAAAAATTGAAATTTTTTTGGAAAATTTCCCTTAAAGGATTAATAACCTTAACCACATATAAACATCAACTTTTTCCTAAGTTAACCCTTCCAACAACCTCTGGGATGATTTATTAATGATAATATATAAATAAATAATAATTGGGTCAATTTAATTAGTCATAATCACAACTTAGCCAAGTGTAACTATCCTCAAGAGTTAAGGTATCCCAATTTTTTTAAGGTTACATAATGATTGCTAATCTGTAGTCTTATTATGATTACAAATGGCACCTAAACAAAAGTGTCCACAGGAAGGAGAACCCTCACAACTACAGGAGAAATGACCCAAAGCTAGAAGGGGCTAACAAGAACAGGGCCAAGAACTAGTAGATGCAACCCATGCAATGGGACCTCTTTAAGAAGAGCCTGAAGTGGAATCTATTCGATAGATTCTAGAGGAGGAAGTACCTATAGAACAATCCCAATGAGGAGAAGTGCCTAGACTTGTGCCATGGCTTAAGATCATTCTGCCTCAAGCTTGCCTAGACATCATCAAGTCCTAAGAAATCCAAAGATCAGTTTTTCAAGAAATAAACCTTGGGCCATTTTTGGAAAAAGCTTCAAAGGATGTCAAGACATAATTGCAAGCCTCTCGCATGTGGCCAATCATCACGTTAAGTGGGGAATGGTACATGGCAGAGACCCATCTCTTCTGGAGTAGCCAAAGGCCAAGGTCCATTGTAAAAATGAAGGACATTCAAGTATCCTACTCAGTATAAGCTATTGCACAAGCACTTGGGTTGCCAGACATTGGAACACAGTTGGCAGTGATATCAACAACAGTCGATCCTGAGGGAAAAAGGGAATGAACCCAGCAATGCTATAGGGTGGACCATAAGGAGTATGGTGTGCTCACACCAGTGAAGCAAATTTATTTCAAGATTACAGCCTATCATCTCAATCCAACGATGAGGCCAAGCAAGGAAACTATTTTCTCTACCCGAGCATGCATTACTCTAAGCAGGAAATTTCCCATTAACCTTCCACAACTGATCTATTTGAAGATCAAGAAGCGCTTCAAGGAGAATGAATGTGGAAGGAAGACCCTACCCTTTCTGTGCCTCATCAAAAAAATTTGCAAAAGGGTAGGCATTGTTCGCTATTCTAATGATACTCTTAGGCATGCTTCCTTGGCCTCATGGGAAAAAATCATGAAAGATAAGACACCAATGACCACTCAAGCAAAGGAGCTATTGCCACCACCACCCACTCAGGAGACAACACCAGAGGCCTGTGCAGTCCTTGAGCATCTGTGTCAAATTCGAGAACAACTCTTAAGTGAACAAGAGAAACAAGTAGGAACTCCTGGGGCAGATCCATCTATGTATTAGCCAGCGATGAGTCACCTTAATGAGGTGGCCCGAAAAATTAGCTAAATGGAGAGGGGTGGTCCCATTTTCTATATCTAAAGAATGCAACTGCCTTCAAGGTTGGATCCTAATGCTCGAGAGGTGACAATGTCATTAGTAACACATCATTTATTCCCAGAAATCTCTGGGAATGTTGCCACTTTTATGGTGTACTTCGAGGAAGGTGAAGAGGCAATTGTCTTGGTGATGCAACACCAAGGGTAGGAGACAGTAACAAAAGTGGTTGTTGACCATGTAGTAGAAGAATTGAATGCACTCGTAGCATCTATACCAGACATATCTACACTCCAAGATGTGTAGAGACCCACAAGCACAGTCAACAGAAAATTAAATGTAGCCCAACACAAAAAGTTGCTAGAACGACTAGTAAGAATCGAGCAATCGACTCTAGACATCTTTGATCTTCCAGGGAAAATCACTGCAACCCAGTCAGAACTACTGAATGCAAGGGGCAAATGCATCATTTTCAAGGGGCAACTAGAAACAACCCAAGAGTAAAATCAACGCTTGGCTACGGAGGTTGCTGAACTTCATGCCCGACTTGCAAAACAAGCAATCCTCAACCAGTAGTGATAAGAGATGAAGCCATCAAACAACTTCAAAAAAAATTTCAGAAGGCTAAGGAGGAAGCAATAATAGTCATCTTCAAATAGTTCGTAGCATAAGCTAAAATGTATTCCATCAAAAAGGACTTGAGTCAAATGCACTAGAAGAATGAATCATTGACCACACAAAACCATCACCTGCGAAATGTTGATGCACAAAGAGATCAAATGCAAGAATTCATTCATTAATAGTAAGAGCAACTTGCTAGAGTCAACACTAAACTAAGAAACTTGGCCGAGGAGAACTGCAATCTATCAATGGAGGAGGTATGCACCTTGTGCCAAAAGTCTGTTATCGAGATTGTTGCCTAGAAGAAAGAATCCCTAAAATTTGAGAAAGTGAAGAATCACTACAGGGACTAGGTTGGCTTGCAGAAAGAAGTAAATGAAAAAAAAATCTAGATGGTAAAGGAAAAAATAAATAAAGCCCTCCAGTAACTCTAGTAAGGAAGAGAGATGTGGCAGCCCATCCTTGATGGGATTAATGCCTACAACAAAGCGAAGATCCACTTGAAGGAGCTACAAATCGAGGAGTTGAGAGAGTACATGGAGTTGGCCAATCTCCATTATGCAAACCTAGTAATGCTGATAGCTAGACGACTACAGTCGGAATTGGAGAACAAGTGGCTAGTTCATATCTGCTATACAAGGCTGAGTTCAAACACCACAAGGACACCAATCAAAAACTTGAGACTACTAACATTGAACTTGAAGTTCTCATAAGATAATTTAGAGATCAATGATTGATTGTTGAGAACCTAGCCAGACGGATGAATGACTACCAAGAGTTGAAGGACACAATCAAGACGTTCAACATTGAACATAAATAGTTTGCTGCTTGGTATGTCAATTTCAAGGACTTGTTTCCAACAATCCTGTGTCCTTGGGATATACCCATTCCAACCCACATTAGGAAAGCTACATGGACGATGCATGATCCTAGGAGTAAGGAGGAGAAAATGAAAGTACTATTGGATGCTTTCTGCCTCCCACCTAAAGTTGCAATAGCAACAGGACAACCACAACCACCTTAACCATCGCTAGTGCATGAAGCCAGTGAAGGTCCCTCAAAGCCTCAAGAACCACCATCGCCTAGGACCATTTGATCTTCTCCAACAAGCTTCACACCATCAAGAAAAGTGTTGTCCAATTTTTGAAGAGTTGTGTCATGGTGTTTAATTTTGTGTGCTAAACACCACCATTTTTGTAATGTGTTGATCCATACACCCAGGAACTTCATTTTTTGTTAAGTTAATCAGTTTGTTTTGTTAAAGAAAAGTTAGTCAATAATCCCATACCTTCCTAATTTTGTAAAAGAACTCGAGGATGAGTTTTGATTCAGTTGTGAGGATATAATGAGTCATTGTTCGTTGGTTGCATCGATAAGGCCTTATCGACGCAATTGACCGCATCGACAAGGCCCCATCGATGCATCTTATCATGCATCGACAAGGCCCCATCAACATAGTGTTTATCTGTCACCTATAAATATGCACCTACCAGCTGCATTTATGATAATTTAGATTTCAGTAACAGTGAAGCTCTCTTATTTTTTCCATTCAAAAGTTATAATTTTTTCCCCCGAGTGCCCACAACAAGAGTCATTGAGTGTACAAATATTTATTCAAGCATTTTTGTACCTAAGCATGACAGTGTGTCCAACAATAAAGACAAGCTTTTTGATAAATGTTGCAGCACTTTGGATAAATTAGCTATTTTATTCATGCATTTATTGTTTTCAATTAGTTATTAAATATTTTCCAATTATTACATTAATGAGGCAATTAAGCAAGATAAAATACACACATAAGTATGATCGCTTTGAGTGTAACATGTATTCAATTGGTAATCCTAGCAATGTTATTACTTGGTACGTCCAATAGCATAGTGCTTGGTTGCCCAACAATAGATACGTGGGTTCAGGACATGCACAAAAAGTGGGAACAGATACTTATGTTAGGATTAATTAAATTAGTAAATTAGTTAATCAAATTACTTTTATCTACATTTGAGCACCAACTTATAAAACACAAAAAGATAAAAATCAGATGCCTCATTTACACTTAACCATACCAATGAACATCACAAGTGTAATTGGGAAGACAACGATTGACCTTGAGGCTATATTCACTTCCTAAAGGGCCAGTGCACTGGGAACGATAAAGTCCATGAAATTCGACCAGATCACGCATGAATGCTTTGTGATTCGTATGGTTGAGCGTAGGGACACCTGGTCACTCATCACTACCCAAGGCTTTATCCAAGCATTCATGATTGTCTTGTTTCCATCCTTGCATTTGTTTTGTCAAGTTGAACATTTTGGGGTACATTTGGTACTTATCGTTGAACAACTCTAGCATTGTACTTCATCTACGAATGGATTTTAGCTCCAAGAACCAATACCAACTTTCATCTTCTTTAATAAATGTCCTTGGGAATAATTTGAGCTTTTTCCACTCATTCTCAATGTTTTGTAAGGCACAAGCATTATGGAAGGCCTATAGATGATGTTAAGGATCAACATTATATCCTCCTTCAAATTTAGAAATATTGTTCATGTCAAGCCATTTAATGTTGTTATACCTTTGATGTCTAGTAGGAATTCAAATTACTTATGATATATTAAGCATATTCCTTGTAGCCAGTAATCATTCATCATAGTCATTGTGTCATGGTGGCCCCTATCATAGCCATGTCTTCTATGATGAGACCTATTATGCCTCCATTCCTGATGATGCTCCTCTTCCTCTCATGATTGCCTATGCTCCTAGTTCCCATCATAATAATAGGACTTCCAATCATCTCCATCTCAATCTTGATCACTCCTCCTTCTACTTAACCATAGCTTCTTCTGTCAAAGTTTGATGATGAGGAGGATGGTGAAGGTGGAGAACTAGGACAGCGGTGCCTACTGGTCCTTCTACTATGGTTCTTTGCTTGTTCATTCTTCTTTCCTTTTTCTTTCTCTTTTTTCTTAGATGAATGACTAGGAGAGCTTTGTCTTGATGTTATTTAGGTTTTGGACTTTGTTCTCCCCTCACGTTGGTTTTTCTCTAAGGTTAATTGTAATCATTGATGAAGTTTGTCATCCTCAATGAAAGGAGGAGAATTTTTTATTGAGATAGCCTTGAGAAGAAATCAGGGCCCTCTTTCTAGGATTGCATAAACAATGGTGTCAAGATCCTCTTACCCTTGGCAACTTCATGGTGTGCCTCCATGCATTAAATTTTTTTTTGAGTTGGGCTTTTGAGGGCTGATAGTCTCTAGACGTGTGGTCTATTACCTCATACTTTGGGCTTGATGATTCAATTCCCATCTTTATGAGATTGGCCATGATCATGGTTGGAACAAACTGGTTGGAAGGTAACAAAATGTTACTCTCCATGTCCCTCTAGTGTAATTATTCATCCTAATAGAGGATGAAGGTGAAATCCAAATAGTAGAGATCTAGATGTGCATAGATTAGTTTTAGTTACTAAGGTTTGTCACTAGTAGTCCTTTTAGTCTTATCATGTTGCTGATTTGAGTCATTAACATGTGGCAATGATTCATTCCTTTGAGAACAAGTCATTTTAGTGATGTGGATAAAGTGTGCCTTGATATAATAATATTATTATTTTGTATGAAAGATCACTTGTTATAGATTCCTTACAACAATTTTATATGGATTCAATGTTTAACAATACTTAGCACACTTAGCTAAACCAAGTCTCTAGCAATGGCATCAATGATGAGTCATGGGTAGTCCATACGCCCAACCATACGAATCACAAGCATTCACATGTGATCCGATCGAATTCTATGGACTTCTTTACCTAACTGGCTAATATTCTTGTATGGTGAATTACATAGTTGTAAGTCGTTGTCTTTCCAATCCACGCTTATGTTAATCTGTGTGTGCGGTTAAGTGTTGTTGAGGCATAAGATATCTATTTTTGTACTTTTTATTATTTCATATTTTGCTTGTTGAATGATTAAATGAATAAATATCTAATACTTAAATCAACTAACTAATTAACTATTTCATTAACTAACTATCCTAACATAGAGTAACCGCTTTCACTTGTCATACACATCCTGAACATGTATTAACACCACTAGGTTACCAAGTGTATACTAATGGGCACACCAAGTATTCACTACTGAGATTACCAAGCATTAATATATCATGCTCAAAGTGGTCGTACTTATGTTGCTTATAAACAATAAAATTAATTAATTAAGAACGAGAAAGTAAATGGCATGTAAAGTAAATTGCTGAAAATTAGAATTATGCTAGTCTAAGTGCTGCAATGGATATTGGAAATCTCGATTTTATTACCGTCTATGCAAATGTGTCCAAGTACATATGCACTCGAATAAAATGTCATACAATCTCTTAAATCCACGGTGTGGGCACTCAAAGGAAAATTATTCTTACTTTCGTAGAAAGAAACTACAAGAATTTGGCTCAGACTATGACTAAAAGGTGTCATAAATGTAAGGGGTATGCACATTTATATAGGCAACACTTATGTCAGCATTGACATACCTATGTCAACGCATCATAAGGTACATCAATGGGTTTGCATTGACAAGCAGGCGTCAACATAGCCTGTCTTATTAATGGTTTATCAAGTGTCATAATTATGTCATTAGGTTGCCTAATTTTGTGAAATGGTCAAATTTCTAACTTGTTTTTTTTTTTAGCTGACATGTTGGTCTCCTTATGTTCATGTAAAGGTTGCGAAGGCTAAGTGAATACGCCTTCATTTTTTTATTATTTGTCCCCATGGCCCACTAGGGTACCTAGCACATTTGGTGAATGTTTATTATACCTTTTGCTTTTACTAATATAATGTTCCTCAACATTCCCTCAAGAAAACACAAAAAAAAAAAAAAGGATAAACAAAACCTCTTCAACCTTGAATTTTGGGTTGCCAATTAGCTAAGCCATTACATACCCCTAATAATTCTTGGAAAAAAGTTATGTATTGACCTAGTGTTATGATAATAATTATTTATTTAATAATTAAATGTTAACCTAGCGGTAAAACTCTTAATTTGAAAGCTCAAAGTTATGTTCAATTCTAGTGGGCAATGCTTAGTTATAAAGTTGTAATTGAACCATATATCTTAAGTGTAACAATTTGGTTACAACATTACTATTAATATTTAAAATCATTAAAGTTTGATTGCAATATTACTATAAATATTCAAGAATCCACCACAGAACAATGATTGAAATCCTTGTTTAATATGTTACATTATTTTTCATTAAGATAGACTCTTCTTTTATATATATATATATGAATAATGCCATTCTTATGCTTTTTAAAAAATTCCTTTGATTTCTTTTTGTCGAACCTAGTTCCTCTCCTTCCTTTATGCTCTAAGAATAAAAAACAATTTAAAAAGTAACCAAAAGAAAAAGGTTCCTCTTTTCCTGATTTTGGCGTGTGAAGGGGGAAACATTTTTTTGAGAAGATTCTTGGCCAAGGATCCCATCGACATTTATTGCGTAGAAGGAAACTTCACTATCCTGCTCCAACCTTTTATAACAAAGCCGACTCCATTATTCAATTATAGCATGAATTCGCTGTATTTGCATGGAAAGCAACAACTTTAGAGACGAATTGCTAGCCTGCAAACAGACCATGCCCCTTTACCCTTTCTCAGCTTTTTTTTATCATACTCCAAGCTTTTATGTGGCACCCACGCTGCCATGAAATCACAACTTTAAGCCGAAAAGAACTTGGACAACTCCATACTTTTTAAGAAAACTCATAATTAGGATCATTAACCATATTCAAACAGGCCTGCCATATTTCCATCAAAACCAAGGCCCACAGTTGACTGACTTTGCTCCTTTCATTTAATCATTCATTCATTCCGGATAATGCTTGCCTTGCAGAACAATAAACAATCAAAACCCCCACACAAAATCTCCTTTTTTTTACCATCAGCAAACACCCAACTGATCAAAGAGTTTTATTTTGACCCACAATTCAAAGGAGGAGGATATGCTTTTAAGCTAAGAGGAATGGCCCACAAGATATTTACAATCCACACAGAAATATGGCACATCAGAGAATGGCATAAGAAGTTGGAAACTATGCCTGCAACTGCAACTTTATTGGTCCAGCTGCTTCAAGAGCACAAATTTGCAGCCACCATGCACATTTGCCCCATTTCTCTTTTTTTTTATGTTTTTGCCTGAGCAGCCTGCTCAATAGGTTTGTTTTTTAATGCCTGGAACGTCGGTTCCCTGCTTTTGGTCCAAGGAATAGTGCCTGATTCTGGGTTTTTGCGTTAACAGATTTCACAGAAGCATATGCCGTATCATGAGCTTTCTTGCCAGGTCGGACAATTATTTACTTGGCATTTATTGCAGGGCTGGTAACAGATTTTGGTGGGGCGTCGATTTTTAGAGATGATATTTAATAGACGCCATAACTTAAACGCTACGGTTTTCTACGGTAGCCATTGACCTCGGATTTTGCAGCACATACTGCTGAGGATCATGATATTTGTTCGGTGCACCTGAGTCATGAATTCTCTGCTATATTCATGGAAGAGAATTTTATTATTCTATTGAAAGATTCAGGGTTTCCTCCACAAATTTGACTATTATCGTATCTGGATTTGCACTTTTAATTTAATGAAGGTTTAGGATAACACTTGATTATGAATTTCAGAGTGTTCCGCTCTGTTAAAATGTAATCTCGTCCGTCTGGTGGGTCTATAGATGATTCTTCATGTAAATAAAGAAATTGGTAGTGATTTTCGACCAGTCTGTTTGTGGGTCCTAATGAATGCAGACATTTGAAATTATGTTTTTCGATGGGATCGGTAACACCAGTAAAATCAAGTCGGATTTCATGCGTTTTTGGGGTGTGGGGTGTCTTAAAATTGGAACCATGCGAGAAGCAAAAATCCGAAGATTTATGGATTTGTACTGCTGCAAAGTCAGAAAGCCCTTAAATTCTGACAAATTTCTTTTAAGGGAATTGTCGTTCTGGAATTTTGGAGTACCCAAGAAGAAGAAAAACGCTGCAGTTCCTGCAAATACTGGTGCCACACACACTCCTGATCGTACAAGTCGTGTTGCAGCACACTTTCCTTTCTACGAAGAAAGAAGAAGAATAAGAAGGAGGAGGGGATTTTCATATATTTAAAAGCAGCCAACAGCCATGTGAAGGACCTCCTCTGTGCAGAAGACTGGTTCCTCCATTAAATGCAACAAAACATCACTTTAAACCCCAAAAATTTTGCATTCATCATGCCCACCAACCCATCACTGTGGTGAGACACAGAATTTACAGCTTTGATCAGACGCACAGGCCCAGCTTTGCTTTGCATGCACAGCCTTTTCGGCCAGACTGGACTTTATTTGTTTGGAGATATTTTTTTGACTTTCCTTAGCAGTACAGCAAGCACAGCAATTTCCTTCCTGCATTGCATCTCATTCAGTTCCTTAAATTTTTTACAGACACACACATCGAACAAGCAAATTTCAAGAAGAGACGCCCCCCCTATTTATTGCCAAAATCTGATGGCACTCTTTCTTGGTAACCCCCTTACACTGCAACATCCCAACTGCACTCTTATACGTATTTAATAAACCCCCTATGGCTAATCAAAGAATCGAGGATTTGATTGATTGATCCAGGACCGGTCCTCCTGTTGTTATACAGAAAAGAGGAGATGAATCCTTCATGTGATTCATCATGAATCACCATCATCTCACAGGAAAAATCACTTGAAAAAAGGTATAGAAGAAGTTGAAGGAGGATGAGATTACCGTATGGACATGGACAAACAGACAGTAACACAAAAAAGAGGAAAAGAAAAAAATAAAAGGGTTTTGGGTTTGTGAATTGAATGTTGATAATGTGTTTTGAAATCTCATTCATTCATTCAAGGGCATCTGGGATTCTTGCCAGGCCCTCCATAGTAAAAGTAATTGCCCCATTTATCGTTGACGCCGTCTTGAATGTTGTAGCAGTTTGGGCGGTCTGCCGTGGTTTGCAGATTGGAGAGGGAAATGAGACTGTTGTCGTAGTCAACAACCTGCAAATTCCTGAAATAGCTTGCTCTGGAAAAACCCTCCTGAGCAAAGTGGCCACTGCCCATTTGGGTTCTGGTATGGCCCCCTCCTGGATTTGTGTTTACAATCTCACCACCCCACTGCACCATACTTGCATGATCTGCAAGATGGCTAAACAGAGCTGCAGGCCAATACCCCACCAGTTCTCCATTCCCAAATTCCAGCCACCAGTTTCCATGGTTGGGATCCTGAATATGTATAGATACGCACACACACAAACCAGAATCAATTAATCAATTAAACGCCATTTAATTCATTCGAAAACAGTAATGGATTGTGCAAGACAATCCTGCTCTTATTTCTTCATACTGTGTTTTTTTACCTTCCAAACCAGCAAACTGATATCATACTGGCCACCATTGTAGTGCGAGGTTGGAGAAATTGCAGCTCCAATGGCTATGAAATTGTTGGTCTGGACAAACCCAGAGCACAGCAAGTTATAGCAGCCTGTGGCCTGGTAAGCATCCGACTGTTCAAACAAAAAAAAAAAACAGTAAACCCGCAAAACAGAATCAGATCACTAATTTATCATTTCAGATACAACGGCAAAGTCTCTTTTAATTAAGAATCTGATTCTTTGCGCCCCTCACCGTCCAGTAGGTGAAAAAGCGTGGATATTCATCCCCATACAGTTGCGGGCTGACCTGCAAACGGATTCATGAGATGTTAATGATAATCCCCAACTGCACAGAAAAGAAAGGTTTAAGCTGCAGAGATTCTGAGGATGCCAAAAAAAAATTCTTTCTTTTTTTTTTTTTCGACGTACTTGCCAGCCGGCTTCAATTGTGTTGAGATCGTTTCCGAAGGCTCCAGAAATCACCCACAACTGAGACAGGCTGAATTCATACGACTGCTGAACGTCTGGAGACCACACATTGATGCTTGCTTTAGCACCATAGTACTGATCACCATTCACGTAGCCCACTGCATGCTGCAATCAAGAACAAAATAAAAAAAAATTTAAAGTTATGTAACTCAACTTTTCTTTTTCAGTCAGATTAATCCTCAACAACGCACCATCACAAGATATGAATGGGTGACTCTGAAACCAGACCAGCTACTGCATCTTATCCATCACCAGGCATGAAGAATCAATGCAATATAATGCAGTAGTGCTTTTAGGAGGGGACCCAACAAAAGCAAAAGAGTGGCAATGAATCCATTTGGAATAGCAGTAGTACTACCTCATGGGCACCCACATCTGTGGAATCTTTTCGCTTTGGATGCCAAGGAAAGGGTCTGTGGCGAGGCTTCTTGCGCCCAAATCTCTTGACTGAACCAAACCTCAGAATATCTTCAGCCTTGATCCGTCTGATTGGAACAGTCCCTTGCGGGCATTTCTCTCCCTGCTGATGCCAAACCTGAAAATTGGGTACTCTTTCCTGTTTTACTGTGTGGTGACCCTTGGGCCTTGTCAAAGGAGGCTCCTGCACCAAACAAAAACGAAAGAAACAAAAATCGTATTAGAATATATTGCTTGTTACAGTGGCAGTAGAAATCCAATTGAAATCAATCACAGGTAAGGTATCTGTTATGCCTGTAACCTACAGAAATCCAATTGAGCAATCAAAATTTACAGTGCAGCACCTGCGGACTGAGGCCTTTCAATCGAGGATGATCGAATGCCGGCTGCTTGTGTGCAAGAACACAGTCAATCACATCTCCATCCGGGCTCTGCTCACATACAAACAGCACACATCATTGACCCAAAACCAGAAATGACCAATTTGAACACACAAATCCAAAAAAAAGAGCACAAAACATGACAAAATTGAAACTTGACCCAAACCCAGAAACGACCGATCTGAACACAGAAATCCACGAAAAAATACAGCAAAACATGACAAAATTGAACCTTGACCCAAAACCAGAAGTGACCGATTCGAACACGCAAATCCGAGAAAACGCAACAAAACATGACAAAATTTAAACTTGACCCAGAAACAGAAATGGCCAATTTCATCACAGAAATCCCAATGAAAAAACATGCCAAAATTGAAACTGAAATGACCGCAATCTCAATAATCTCTCCCAGTGGTTCTCGAATCTCAACCTGGATGGTCTTGACAGCCTCCTTATTGAGCCGTCTCATGTGCTTCTCAATTATCAGAAGCCTACTAGCAGACAGCCTCCCATCATAATATCCTGTGCTATTGAATTGGGCAGCAGCAGCAGCAGGATCAAGGAACAGCAAACAAACAACAGCAACAATCACAGAGGGTCTAAACCAGGAACAAGAGACAAGCCCAAGGAATAAGTGAGAAGAAGAAGCAGAAGCAGCCATGATATTATTCCTCTGCTCTGTTTTCATCCCAATTGCAGGTCTCCCACAACCTAAACCCAATAATCCATATACTTTGTCCTGATCTTGATGGCCCTTCCAACTGTCTGCACAGCTGCTGCTTCAAATTCCCCATTCCATCATCATTACAGAAGCAACCCACCCAGCAACAACAACAGCTGCTGCTGCTTCTTCCAAAGTATTCCTTAGCCTTCTGTCAGAGCATGAACCACGTTAACACTCCTCCTATACTCCTCCTCCCACATTCAAATCCAAAATAAACAATGCCGAAAGAACCAGAACCAGCAACAGTCCAGACTTCTATTCTACTCTATTCCATTCCATGTGCTTTTATATCTAAAATTCCAAACCGGCAAATGGGGCAACAGCATCCAAAACCATCTTTCTCACTTCCCAAGAGTGAACAACACACTCACACAACACCCCCCTTCCTTCCCGTCTTCTTTCCTTCCGCTCTCTTCTTTTCTTTTCTTTTATGAGCAATGATGCCACCCACTGTCTGCAGAATCCACTATAAACTCCTCCCCCTTCCTTCAAAAAAAAAAACCCAACTTTCTTTTGTTGCAGGGCTGGCTTGTGGGCACTGTCTCTGGAAATGTTTATTATTGTTTGTGGGTATAAAATATTTTTTGTTGGGTGGCTTTCCAAACAATATTTTTTATGAACACACTGGCCCACTCTGCAGGGCGTGCACAAGACGCTGTGATGCCCCCTTACATGGCTGCTTGGCTTGCGTAAGTAGGGAACAACAAAATACACGTTATGTACTTATCACATATCTGTATTTTCAGCATAAGTCTGTTAGTTTTCTGAGATATTTAGGAATTTAAATCAGTCTTTGTCCCCCCTTCACACTGCAACTTACATTCTTTTGCTGCATGCTATCTCACTGGTTTTCTCTCTCTTTCTCTATGTTGCTCCGGCTGACAACCTGACTACTCTGTTGGCTTCTCTAAACCCAACTTTTTAGGCCAAAGAAAATCCAGGGTTGGCACTTACCACATGGCCATGAGTTTTCCCAAGCTCCTCCTCCCTTGGGAGGCTGGAACCCATCATCATGTTTGTTTGCCTCTGATGAACTTTTCCACAAGTTCACTCTCTGATTTGTTTGCTTGCCAAGTTCCCCATATTCTAGAAATTCTCAGAAACTGGCTGACTGGTCTGTTCTGCTGGGATTGTGGACTGTTGCTTAGTTTTTCCACCTCTCCTTTTCCGGGTCTTTAAGAGGGAATTTAATCTTGACCGAACTACTAGTAAAGATATTTAAAGTATCCATAAATGAGATTGGTTAAAAAGCTTCTTTTCAATGTCAAGCTTCTAAATGTTCCAACTAACCTTCCTTGATTAACCGGTTAGAATTTGGTAACGTTATGGCCACCGACTTGCTTGCCGCTTGCCATCTATAAACTGTGAACTATAACATCAACCATGATCCTAAAACGTCTCTTATTTGTTGAAACGCTTGCCATAAGTAGAGGTTCATGCATGTTGTCCAGTTGACACATGCAAGATGAACGCAATTGGGAGATTAAATGAGTCAAATGGGATGGCTAACAAGGGTACCCAATACCCATATTTTGCAGGGTACGTGGTTTGTCTACTTCAATTTTAGGCAGGTCTAAAATCAATGAGTTGTACTATAATGCATGGAACTTGCATGCAAGAAAGAACTGAAATTTTATTCATTGAACCAATGCTCCTCGTACCGGGTAAGTGTCAAACGACTACTATATGCATTGAATGACATACAGCTAATATCAAATTTTTATAGAACTTAAATTGAACATAATATACTTTCATTCATAATGTAAATTAGAAGTTGCATGCTTTAACCATCATAGCAATGTCTCGTTAATGATGATACTATGAACCTTTTAATTATTAAATAGATGTTTAAAAGTCCAATAAAATAAAAAATAAGCATACTTGATAAAACTTGAGATGGTAGAGAAATATAGATATTTGGGAATAAATTGATATCAAAATTACTTTCTTAGATGTCAAAACCCAAAAAAAATTCATAAGGATCATGATCTACAAGCTTGATGCTCATGTTGCCAAGACGGGGTCCTTACTTTCATTCTAGTGCCTTAGTTTCATTGTTGCTTTGTTACTTGAGGAGAATACTCTGTTTAGAATCTTTACCATCAACCATCATAAGATGTGTAACAACCAAAAACATCGGTGGTTGGAATCACCGAGAGGTCAACGGACGCACAGCCTTAACCTTGCCTCCGCACGAGAGCCTTGCTGGAAATGGAGGCAGAGTGCCCTAAATGGTCTTGTTGATCAAATAGGAACTTTGCCGGTTGCAACCGAGGTGATGGTGATGGGTGCAACTAGGGGATGGCATAGTTAGCTGAAATGCAAATGCAAGTGATGTGAAACGGTACTAAGTGTCAAAGTGGTGCTTTGTGGTGCTAAGTGTAGTGCATAGCCACAGAATGGGGGCGAGCGTAGCCAAGGGTTTCGATCAAAATGAGGGTGTCAACCCGTGGAGACTATCGCCTGAGCGTAGTACAACATGACAATGTGTGAAAAAGTGCAAAAAGACACAAGAAAAATGTAAGAAAATGCTAGAAACAGGAGAGAGAAATGGAACACTGCCCCAAATGGAGGTGTAGTTAACTCCAAAAAGGTCTTAGAAGGTACATAGTGTATAGTAGGTGCAATGGAAGTGCAATCACAATCTCGGTGATGTCAGGCCATGAAGTCTGGCACTCATCGTGATGAATCGTGCCTACTGGGTTGGCAGCCACGGTATACTGTGCGGTGTTCTATAAAGCTACAACAAGACTGCAGTGGGCCGTGATGTGCAACTCTACCTCTCTACTAGTGTGTCTAGGTCTTGTTCGCCCAAAGATGCTCAGTGCCAAATGCCAAATGCCAAATGCCAAGTGCTAAAAATGCTCACATCCAAGGAATGCCAACCGCTTGAGAATGCCAACTATTTGAGAATGCCAACCGCTTGGGAATTCCAACCATTTGGGAATGCCAACCGCTTGGGAATAACGGTTGGCATTCCTTGGACATGAGCATTTTTAGCACTTGGCATTTGACATTTGGCACTAAGCATCTTTGGGCAAACGAGACCCAAACACACTGGTAGAGAGGCAAAGTTGCACATCACAGCCCATGGTAGAGAGGCAAAGTTGCACATCACAGCCCATTGCAGCCCCGTTGTAGCCCTGCAGAACATTGCATAGCACACTATAGTGGCCAACCTGGAAAGCACGGTTTATCACGGCAAGCGCCAAACTTCACGGCCTGACACCACTGAGATTGTGACTGCACTTCCACTACACCTATTGTACACTATGTACCTTCTAAGACCCTTTTGGAGTTAACTACACCCGATTTGAGGCAGTGTTCCATTTCTCTCTCTTGTTTCTAGCATTTTCTTGAATTCTTCTTGTATCCTTTCGCACTTTTTCACGCGTCATCGCACCCACCACCCCCCCCCCCCC
>MNCI01001223.1:180201-260691 GCA_015680685.1 Gnetum montanum
AGAGTGAGGTGTATGATGTGTTCCTACACTAATGCTACTCCTAGGTATGATGGTAAATAATATCAACTAAACTAGGAAAGAGAGAAAGGGTGAGAGAGAATTTAAACTAGCCTAAGTGCGATGAGCATTTGTTCCTTAATCACCTGTATACATCTTGGACCTCGTGCATGACTACCACTAGGATTACCAAATGCATGGCCTAGGTATGCTACTGGGTTACCAAGTGGTCACACTTGAATGCTCATGATTAAGTCGTACTCATTCTGTGTTACTAGGAGATAAGGGTAGAGAGATATTAACTAAGAGAGCAGTAAATAACAATGAAAATTAAATAAATAATTAAGCTAAGTGGATGCTGCAATGATAAAGTAATCTCAATCTTTATTTCCGGTCATGTGCATGTCCAAGTACATCACACTCGAATAAGGATGTTGTACAATTACAATCATCACACTGCGGGCATGCACTGGGAGAAAAGGGTTGAGAGGAAAAAATGACAAAAAGTCCCTACCTTAGTACTAAAAACTACCCTCTACCAAATCTGCTTGCCTCTTATTTATAGATGAGGAGACAGGTTGCGATATTATGATATCGCGTACGTGATATCGCGTCGATTGTGATATCGCATACGTGATATCACGGCCAATAATTCATGACTCATCAACCACAAAAGATTCTATCCTAAAAATTACATTCCTGTCATGAAGTTAATGATCTCCATGTAAACTTTTTAAATGTATGCCTTCAATTACAAAGAAAAAAAAGATTGAATGCTTATACATAATAGAAAGGAAATAAATATCCTAACCAAGTCAAAATTTTATTTAATTATGGGTTTTCATTAGTGAAAGATGATTATCATAAATTCTAAAAGTCTCTTGTTAACATGGCCAAGAGATGTCATTTTTGAAGTTGAAAAATTGGAAAGGAGAACCATCACAATAAATTAATGTGAATTATTGAAAAGATTATTTAAAATTTAATTATGATCTTTAAATAGCACATAATGGGACAGGATATAAATAAACAATGGTTGGCTACAACAAAATCAACTAGGTTTTTATCTTATAAAAAAATAACATATGCAAAAAATTCTAAGAGGACTAATTATACTATTGACATGGGAAATAATACTAAAAAACATCATCATCATCATCATCCTAACCTTGTCCCAATAAAATGGTTTATGGACATGAGTTCTCTTTCATCATTTGGATTTATGAAGAGTTAAATCCTTGTCTATTTGTAATTTGTTTACATTATCTTCAATAGCTTCTCCCATGTCCTTCTTGTTTACCTCCCTCCCTTTCAGTGACTCTTCCATGGAACTTGTTATTGAGCAATACAAATAACTTATGTTATAAGTGATTAAACTAGATGATCCTCAAATATTAATCACATATAAAAATAAGTTGCAAGTTTAGTATCATTAAAGATAGAATTGAATATTAAAGAAAATAAATGAATTTATAAGGTATAGCATAAATATCTAACTAAAGTTTACCTTATATCTAAGGAGAGTCATCTAAATAATTGAAATGGAATATCTCAATTTCATCCTATCATATGTAAGTTAATTGAAATATAAGAATCTTACCTAGATTAAACTAAAATCAAAATTTATTATTACACATCTTAAATGATCTCAAAGACATACTCATAAAAATATTTATACAAGTGAATTAATCTAAGACTAGCTTCCATGTAGTGGCCCAATGTTGAAGTGAGAAGTTGGAAGAATGCATTAATAATATTTACATATAGTTCATGTTGGTTTTGTTAAGATTTTGTAGAAGAGCAATTAAGAAATATGTGATACTCATTCACAATTTTATATCAACATATAATCTACATTTTCTCGTATAGAACTTACTTCCATTAACTTATTGCCATTCTTAGATGATGCAAACTCACTTTTAATATACTAAATTTTGTTTGTTTTTATATTTTAAGAAAAAAATAGAATATATATTAATAAAAGAAGATTTGAAGTATAATACGATTAGTCTTGATATTTTAACAATCAACCAAGATGATAAAATAAATTTTTTTTAATAAAATAATCACTTTGACCTACCAATTTAATCCTAACCTTGGAAACAAAAGTTATAGATACAACATATTCTTTCCAATTTTTTATTGTGCATCATCACACATTTATTTTCTTTTAAAAGTTGTTTCATTTCTTTACTTTTAGATTTAAAGAATCAAATGTACTAGAAAAGCACTCCAAATTTTATTAATATAATTGGTTCTGCAAATCAAGTCCAAGATGATGCAAAATCATGTAAATATTATGGTATAATAAATTGCTAATTTGCAAGCTTCTAAACTTTGTTGAAAATATGAGCAATTGTAGGGTAGTAGCAAAAAATAGATATAACTGCCATCTTTATAAGTATTCTTATAAAAATAACATCAATTAACAATTATCCATTGTGGCCTCAAAAAATTATAACCATTAAAACTTTTTTGTTTTATATTAGTTCAAAAAAATACATGAACTTCAAGCCCTCTGTTGTATTTCAACAAATAGCTTCTTTATCCACTTGACCTATGCGAAAAGTACCATAAGCCTTTACAACCTTGTGTGAATTCTCATTGTCATATAACCAAGTCTCATCATCTTTTGATCTCTTATAGTGATTTTTTTCTTAGTGCATAAGCTTAGGTCTTGCTCATATTAGGAAAGCACCAATTATATCATGTTCATTTAGAAATTTTTCTTAAGTCCATATCCATCGTATTTCCATGGATAATAAATTGTATCTCAACCTAATAAATGACTTTTTATCTTTTTTCCAAAAAAATAGCAATTTAATTTTTCTAGTATTGTAAATATCTCCTTTGGTATTAAAAGACAAGAAATTAAGTATAGTTGTAGGAAATAAACAACACTGCAAATTAATTGTAATCTTTTAGCCATGGTAAGAAGCTTTACACTAAATAGCTAATTTTTGAGCCATCCTCTCACACGTCACAATCTATAATTCTAACTTAATTCTTATAAAAAATGTGCCTACTTATTTTCTTAAAAGAGTTGCTCATTTGAATTTTAAAATATTTAAAATATTTTGATTACTAATCTCTAAATGAAAATACTTTTATCAAAATTAATTTCAACCTTGAAACCTAGGGTAATTTATTGAACATCTTTTTTAACATTTTGAATATATCTTTCATTAACTTTTAGGAAGATAAAAGTGTCATCAATAAATTGCACATGTGTAAAATTAGGCAAACCATAAGGTGGTATGATTCCTTTAATCTTTTCTCTTCTACTTTTTCTTTCATAAATCATCATAAAACTTCAAAGACCATAAAAGAAAAACAATACAAAAACTCTTTATTTTTGCCCACTGATACTCTAAAATCTTTACTATGGTTTCCCATTAAGTAATATTGAAAATGAAGCAATGGCATAACACTATTGGACACCAATGATTAGGAAATCCAATTTTATGTAATATGGCATCCGAAAATCTTTATGAAGCATGATCATAAACTTGAAAAATTTGATAAACAAGATTAATTTGATTTTAATATGTGTTGACCTTTTACAAATTCTTACCAATGATTATTAATCATGGATGGCATGCCAATTTGTAGTCTTTCTTCATTGGCTTCATAAATAATTTTATAAACATTACAAGAGCTTATAGGTGTGAAATTAGAGATGGAGTAATTTATATCCTTAGATGTTAATGAATCATAATATCAAAGTAATATACATAATTGTATTTTAACATGGAAACTCTTATCATATCAAAATAAAATGTCTATCATCTATTTGCACTAAAAAATCTATTTAGTATGTTACTTTTTACTATTAAACAAATGAAAATTATTTAATTCATAAAATTTTCTTTTTTTAACTATGTATTTATAAAACCATATTTCTTCTTGATGATTCTAACAATATTTATGCACTGTTAGAAGTCCTTTATACACACACATATATGTATATGTATATGTATGTATGTATATTTCTTCTCAAAAAATTGTAATCATTAAAATATATATAAACAATCAAGAATTACTCTAGCCTCTAATGGTATATAGCATATTTCCTTCTCATAAGAGAATCTCCTATTGAATAATTATTATTATATTATATTCATGAATTAAAAACAATTCTTTAACCTTTTCTTAAGTATCTCTACAAATTTTCAACTAAATTTCAATGTTATGCTACTAACTTTATAAAATTATTAACTTTGCAATGTTATTAAAAACTTGACTCCTTAAACTCAACTTCTACTTGTCCATTATCATCATCCTAGGCTTGTTCTAACAAAATAAAGTGTGCTACATGAGTTTTCTTTCTTCATTCATCTTTATGAATACCTCAATTCTTATCTATTTGTAATTTATTTAAATCATATTCAATCGTTGTTATAGTTGTTATTTTCCCCCATTTATTCCTTAGTGTCCCTTCAAATGGATTTTTTGGAATAGTAATCAGAAACCTTTTTTAATAGGCACATTATCATATGCCTAAACCATCTAAGATGCTATTCTTGTAGCTTATTTAAAATAAAAGCCACTCTAACCCTCCTTATGATGTCTATATTATGCAATTTATCTCTTATTATAACATACAAATCCAAGTGTTCACATTTCTATCATTATAATTGGTTGTTCATACCATTTTTTTATAACTTAGCATTTTACACCATATTAAATAGTAGGCCTGATTATTATTTTGTAAAATTTTCTATTTAATTCTATTGGAATTCTTTCACTATATTGTATAAGACACCCTTGTCATGTCTCCATTTCAACTATCCTACCTTAATCTTGTTTCTTATATCTTTTACAACTACATTTAAGAAAAAAAAAAAAGCTTTTCTAACTTTTGCCACATTGAATACTATCTAGTGATTTTATTTCAAATTTTTACCATATTTTCAATTTAAATATTTATAGGAACGTACTATGTCATTTTAATCTCCTATGAAAATCTCATATTTTTCATTTTATGTTTTATTATTAATGTTATTTATTTTATAAATGTTTGTTTTCATTTTTTTGATGATTTCAAATTTTGTATGATTTATGTAATATTTAAATGTTTTCTAATATAAATAAAAAATTGATAAATTAGCTTTGTATATAACGGTGGAACAAATATTTCTAACAAAAGACATTCATTCATATATAAGTTGAAACCTCACCTTGAAGTTATATCTTATAATTTTTTGCAATATTTAAAAAATTTTAATTAAATATGTATTCAATATAATAGGCTAGCATAGAATTTTTGGTTTTATAGTACTAACAAAAATTTATCTCTTATATTCACTGCACATAGCATTCAAGTATTTAAAAAAAATTTTAACAATGGATGAATAACTTAAAATTCACAGTAAAATATGTTAACAAGAAACACCCTAAGAAATTAAATCCTATAATTCATTGAAGTTAAATTTCCTTGATTTAATTTTTTATGAAATTATTTAAAATTCCTTCAATAAAAACTAGATCTTGTTACAAACAAAGACTTTATCATTAGTACTTAACCATTTATTTAAATATGAGGATCTTTTGAAAATTGTATGAAAATACACATATTGAGTTGAATGATGTGCAACATTTAAGGATATTAGGAAATTACTTAGAAGATAGTTATTTAAAATGGAATGAAGAGAAAGGAGTGAATTTCATTATTTTAGATTTAAGTTATATTATGTGGCATGACCTATTAATGATGTTGTACATTACACATTATGTTGTATTGTTTTTTGACTACTCTTACAAAGATATTTTATTTTAACTAATGACTTAGTTAAACTTGTATCTTATATTAATAAAACATAAATTGGCTTAAGCATTAAAACTAAGATAAATATATAGATAAGGTTTAAAAAATCACGACAACTATTATGAAATTCAACCTTATTTAAAAATTAATATATAATAATAATTACCATTAATTAAGATGCAAGTTATTAGTTAAGACTTGTGGTTTACATTTTATGAATTATAGGTTCCATCTCATGGATCTTTTTAGGATGCACCATTAATATTTAAATTAGTAAGGAAATGTTCCTAACTAAAGTAATACATTAATAATGTATTGTTAATTTCAAAAATATCCAATAACAATTTACTTGCATAAATTAAATAATCATGTATAATAATTATCCTTACCTTTATTATAATGACTTATATCATAAATTGCCTTTGCTACTATATTTTCCATAAACAATTCTTACAATCTTGAGATTTTATGCAATAATTTATCATCCATGCACATAAAGTTTTTCAAGTGCTCTACTAGTATATTTTTCAAGTTTTTCAAAGATAAGAAACTAGTATATTTCAGATATGTTTCATCTTTCAAGTGCTCTAATTATTGAAACTAAAATTTCATTGTGTCCATAAACCCTATGGATATATTGGACAATAGAAATATCCATGCTATGAGTTCTAAAAACATGTTTAAGAAAATTACCAAGTGTTCTTGGTAACATCTAAAACAAATCAACCAAATTTATAGCCATGATATCTCCTCTGTATCTAATGTGCTCTAATGTAAGACATTGTAGGAAAATGAGATATTCATCTTTAATACTATTTATATTACACAATTAGCATATTTGTACTTCAAGGGGAACTTTGAGCTATCTACATGTTTCAACTCTCAAATGATGAGATCTCATTCATGCTTTGCTAATTGTGCATTGTAACTAATGAGGAATAACAATACATAAATAGTTTGCTTTTGAATTAAGGCCTCCCTTAATACTATTCAACTAGAGATGTTTTTTTCTTATACATTTTCTCAAACTTTTTGAAATATATTTTTTTTACCAAATTTTAAACTTGGTTAAGATCAAAATAGAGAATGTGCTCTTGAATATTTCATGTATTAAGTGATAGAACTCTCTCATGAAGGCATCATTTATCTAAAACTGAAACTAAAACTAAAACTAAAATTTTATTAATTGAACTAAAAATTTAACTCCACTGAGACCCCTTGGATCTATCAAAATAGTTTTATAGTTCCTTTTATAATTTTTTAATTTATAACTTAGTGTTATCTAGTGGAATTAAACCTTTGACTTAGGTTACCAATAAAATTAGAAATTTTATCACATGTGTAGATCCTTTGGATCTATAGGACAATAGAAATATACATATTAAGAGTTTTGAAAACATTATTAATATGTAGAAAGATTATGAGTATAGAATATACACTAATAAATAGATTCAACCTCTAACAACATTATCTATGCTTCAAGAAGTATAATATCATATTGTGTATGTCTTTTCACTTTAAATTCATCCAACCAAAAAAACGTCTAAATTCCTTCTATTTGTTCTCAATGTTTACTTGATAGAGCAAGACCTCATACAACACGAACATAAAGAATAGGTTAAACAATGGCATGATAAAGTTGTTTTCAGATATCCTAAGCTAGAATAGATTCCTTATATTTTCTTTTTAAAATACATAAGGCTTTCATATGACATGTAACTCTTTGAGTAATGTGCTAATTGATGAGGACATCACCCAGCCCTTGTGTAATCCTTAATGTGTGTGTGTAAATGATGTGTGGTATGAAATTGAATAGTGCACATATCAAGTAGACAAGGTTTAGGGAGGTGGTTGTTAACTTTGAGGGGGATGGTTGTTGGGATATTAACCTTGAGAGGGTGGTTGTTGGAAAAATGTCAATCCCAACAACTACATCCATGTGATCCCAGCTACTCCTAACCACTTGTCTTCTACTAAATAATAAAGCCACATGATGGCCAACCACCTTGTCTACCAAAGTGAATATATAAGAAGAAATAGCCCAATTCTGAAGCAGGCTAACTAGAAGAGTGAAGGTTAGTCTTAAAGGAGATGCTACCTAGAAGAGAGAAGGTTAGTCTTAATGGAGAGGCTATCCAGAAGAGAGAAGATTAGTCTTAACGGAGAATACAACTAGAAGGGAGAAGGTTAGTCTTAAGGAAGGAGGCTTTTCCTAAGAGAGAAGGTTGGTCTCTTGATAGCTTGTGTAAGAGAATTTGAGTGAGAAGCAAGGAAGAACACTTGAGAGAGGTTAAGAGAATCTCTCATAAGTGTCTTGTCTTGAGCTTATGCTTCATTAGGAGCAATTGAGGATTGAGAGAGGACATGTGTGGCCTCTAAGATCCTTGGAAGATTTGTGAGTTGAGCTTGGCTCATCAATCTTGATGTATTTCTTTACATTTTGAGAATTTCTTAATAAAAGGAATATTTTTTACTTTTATTCTTATTTTCTAAAATGAATTTGCTTAGGAAGCTTATGGAATGTGATGAGCGGCAAGGTACCCCTACACTCAACCATATGAATATGAGCGTTCATGCACGATCTGGTCAAACTCCGTGGACAGGCTAGTTGTGGTATCTAGATAGTTACACGTTGATCGCAGTTTGTTGTCTTCCCACCTGGACTAGTATTTTCTTTATCACATATGGTTTAGTCCAGAGTGAGGCATATGATGTGATCCTAGACTAGTGCTACTCCTAGAGGCAATGGAACATAATCTTGATTAAACTAATGAGTAATAGGAAATGAAGTCTAAGCTAACCTAAGTGCGATGAGCATCCGTTCCTTAATCATTCGTACACATCTTGGACCTCGTGCACGACTACTACTAGGATTACCAAGCGAAGATCCTAGGTACGCTACTGGGTTGCCAAGTAGTCACACTTAAATGCTCGTGATTAAGTCGTACTCATTCTGCATTTAACAATAGGAATAGTAAATGATGATAAAGAAATATTAACTAAGAAAACAATCAATAATAATAACAATTAAAAATAATAATTAAATAATTAAACTAAGTGAATGCTGCAATGATGAAGTAATCTCGATCTTTATTTCTGGTCATGTGCACGTCCGAGTACGTCACACTTGAATAAAGGTGCCGTACAATTACAAGCATCACACTGCGAGCATGCACTGGGAAAATCTTGTAACTCCTACGGAAACAAAATGCAAGGGCTTCGCTACAGCTACTAGAAAGGTTCCTAAGAGAGGCGGGAGGCCTCTTATTTATAGGCCAAAATAGGTGCTACGTAAACGGGGCCACGTTGACGCATGGGAGGATGCGTCGACGGTGCTGCATCGAAGCGGCCACCTATACGGGGTCCCGTATACGCGGTCTAGTAAACGCAACAACCAATTTACACTTCATCATACCCCCATGACTAAGTAAAAACTCGTCCTCGAGTCAAAGAAAGTTAGGAACAAGCTCAATTGAATACTCAGTGGATAGGTATGGGATTATTAATTGACTAGGAATTTATTCATGCCGCAATGGAGGATTAAACAAAATTTGGACATAGACAAAAAACTTGTGGAACTCATGGGGTTCTCGATAGTGGTGGCTCCTCCATGGGTGCCTTTCCTTTGTCCTATGCATCAGGCTTCTGAGATTGATACCATTGAGGAAGCACCTGACATTTCTCCTCTTCTATTTGAGGATTATGAGCTGTCCATGCTGATGTTCCAATGTTTGATGGAGTCAGCACTTTCATGGACACGGTAGCTGCGGGAACACTTGATTGGCCTTGACATGCATGTCACAGATAGCTGTTGTTCCTCTTCATAGGTTCGGGCCCTAACCCCTCCTCCTCTTGCTTAGATAGATTATGCAGTAATAGGAGCTTCATGATGGATGCCGAATGATTGTGCCTTCTGCTCTGCATGTTTTGCATGAGGTCCTTAGCCTTTGCCTCCCCCAAGTCATTCGGCTACACCTTGAGAAGGTCCTCCTTGTTGTCTTCTTTTAGGGGCCATCTATAATCACACAAGGATCAATTGTTAGTAAGTTTATTAAAAAAAGTTCAATGATTTCATACCTTACTCATTGCATTCTTTACTTAGTGTGATTTTAGAGTTAGAATTTTTTCAAGGAAGTTGCCTTAAAAGTGTAATGTTGGACCTGGGTTTGAGGAATGTATGATAAAAGAATGACAAAGGAAAGAATAAATTTGGCAATGAAATACTTGGAGGGTATAAGATGATGTGGTGGTGTGCAATAAGTACAAATTACAAAAGTCATGCAAGTGGGTCCTTCCCAAAGCAAGTTCCAACCTATATGCCCTTGTGTAACCACACCTTAAGATGTCCGTAGGCACTAGAAGGGTTAAATGTGATCTATACCAATGCAACAAAACACACACATGTAGATACCACCGTGATGAGGTATGAATTCAATGCTATACAATACACGAGTCACAAATACATGAACAGTGAGATGGAATGAATCAGAGAAGGGATTGCAGAGATTGGGACGTGAGGTAACTAACTCAGGGCACAATCAATCTTGAGTGTAGGGCATGATTAATGTGTCATTAGCCCTATCGTTCCAAAATCAAGACCAAGTCCATTCCTCTGAGCAGTGACATTGCATTGTTTCATCCAATGATGGACAACCATAAGAGCACCATGATAGTAAGGCGTATGATCACTTGGCGTTTTGTGCAAGGGAGGAGTGACTTGGAATTTCCTTGCAGCATACTTTTTGTTTGCCGCTTTGGCACACTCTCTTTTCCCTCTCTTTTTTTTAAGTTGTTAGGTGCCTTTAATACTCTTACTCCCATTATTCATTAGATCTACAAGGATCTTAGTACAACCAAGCTGCATGATAGCAGCTACAGAGATCACTAAAGAGAATCCACAAGTCCCCTTGATGTCACACCCTAGCCATTCCCTCTTAGTCCATCCTTCTTCACTCTGGGCATAATGAGCACAAAATTACTTTAAGTTTTAATGATGTCAAGAATATCATCATACCCAGAGTAGAACCTCTTATTAATAGAATGGTTGGGTGGATGTGGTGGGTTCACTATTCAAATAATTAGTCACTTAAGACTTGATAGCATAGAATAACACCTCAACCAATGAGCCACATGAGTGTTTTATTCATGGATGAGATTACTGATAAAAAGATAAAAAGTCAAAAAGATAAAACAATAAATTAAAAGGTGAGAAACTGGAAAAAAAAAGTTGAAAAATTAAAGAAACAAAAAAACATTTATTAATTCTATGTTGTTAGAATGGAGGATATCCCCCATAGCTAAACGGTTGAGCATGGCTAGAATTAATAAATGGAAGGTGGGGATCCTTGCATGTTGGAAATATTGGGACTTGGCCATACTTACCCCATTGGGGTTCACACACTTGATTAAAGTTGACATAGTGGGGCAAGTTATAAGATGTGGTTAATTTATAAGGAGTTGACCCACTATGGTACTTGTGACCGTAAGATGATATGCAAGGATCAACATGTCTCCCCATGTGGCAATATTCATTTGGCCCCATGGTTGTTGGAGTATTAAGTGGTGGCCTTGATGAGGTAACATGAGGTGTTGGGTTCGAAGAGGAAGATGCACCATAGTGTTGGATTTGTGTTGAGTTGGTGTATGCAATGGTTTCTGAATTGTGGTGTCCCTTTCGATGGTCACGTCTAAAGAAGAGACACCTTCGATGTTGTGAAGGACCTCCATTGCTGTTGATAGTAGCAGCACAAGTAACGTTTGTGGGTTGGTGCTATGGTGCAAAATCTTCTGGTATAGCTGGCGGTGAGGTAGAAGAGGATGAAGTATGAGAATATTGAGGTTGAGGAGAAGTGTAAGGCATATGAGGTGGTGATCTTGTTGGAGAGAACATGGGTGGATAGTACTCGGGAGAATGATAATGATGAGGTGAGGTAGAGGATGCTAATCTTGTTGGAGAAACAGGGTGTTGAACATAATAAGCATTTGGTGCTGGGACATACAAATGGTATGGTCTAGTTGGTGGTGGCCTTCCCCACGACTGAGGTTTTTGCCACTGTGGTTGGACACAGTATTTTTGTATGAACTCTGGATGTAACATTCCTCCCCAATGCTCATGTAAATGTGACAAGATTGGGCATTGACCTTTGGGGTGATCGTACAAGAAAATATTACATTGATACGTATGATTGGCAGTTGAGTTCTTATCCTTATTCTCTTCAACCCTTCTTTCTAATTGTCGCGTGGTGTCTTGTCCTATTTCTTGATTTGGCATAGTTCATCCTCTAATAATGTTGGCATATTCTCCACATCTTTCATGTACCTAGTCTGTCATCTTATTGACCTTTGCCTCAATTTCATCTAGTGATTGTAGGATTGCCAAAGATGATTCCACCTCCTTGAAGTGAGTTGATTTCTCCTCTTCATGAACATGAATCCTTTTTAAGTTAAGATTTTGGTCCTATTGAGAACTTTCAACATTCTCCCATTTGGCTATTTCTCCTTCTTCTTTTGCTATCCACTTAATAAGCTCTTGGAGTTGATGGGTTCGTAGCTCATATAGTTGACCTCGAGCGTACATCCCTAAGGTCTCCCTTGTTTCATTACAGAGTCCATCTACGATATGGTACATTAGCCTCTCCTCGGAGAACCCATGGCCTGGGCAGTTTTTTAACAGTGTATAATATCTTTCTAAGGCCATGTCCAAGGGTTCATGTTGTGCTTGTTTCCATTCTTGGATTTGTCTCCTCAAGGTTGACACTCTCACATAGGTTTGATATCTTTTGTTGAAAAGTTCTACCATTGTCGGCCAACATCGAATTGATTTTGGTTTTAATGACCTATACCATATTTTTTCTTGGCCCACGAGTGTCAGAGAAAAGAGCTTAAGTTTTTGACACCCATTATCAATATTGTTCCATGTACAGGCATCGTAGAAGGCTTGTAAATGTTGTTGTGGATCTGAATCATAGCCTCCTGAAAACTTGGGAAAGTTTTTTAAATCAAGCGCAGGTAGACAACTTTTCTTACGATGCCTACAGGCTATTCGAACAACCTCTTGTACTTCTGTTAAGCTTGTAGTGGCCAGTAGGGGTTCATCGTCATCATTAAGTTATGCTTTCGTGCGTTGGGACGATGTTGTCTTCGTTTATGTTTACAAGAAACCCCCACCTCGGGTTGCGTACTCCAATGTTCATTGTCATAATATTCATTGGTTCTCCAATGAATTACCTCACTAGATGTGGCATTATTATAGTCTTGTAGGAGAGACATGGTTGTAAATTTGTGTGTGATTTAATTACAATTATTATTATTATTTTTCTAAAAGATATATAGTCAAGGCTTTGTTATAGCGATCTTGTATGATGTAACTAATATAAATAACTAGCACCATCCCCGGCAACGGCGCCAATGATGAGTGGCAAGGTACCCCTACACTCAACCATATGAATACGAGCGTTCATGCACGATCTGGTCGAACTCCGTGGACAGGCTAGTTGTGGTATCTAGATAGTTACACGTTGATCGCAGTTCGTTGTCTTCCCACTTGGACTAGTATTTTCTTTATCACGTATGGTTTAGTCCAGAGTGAGGCGTATGATGTGATCCTAGACTAGTGCTACTCCTAGAGGCAATGGAACATAATCTTGATTAAACTAATGAGTAATAGGAAATGAAGTCTAAGCTAACCTAAGTGCGATGACCATCCATTCCTTAATCATCTGTACACATCTTGGACCTCGTGCATGATTGCTACTGGGNACTAAGAAAACAATAAATAACAATAACAATTAACAATAATAATTAAATAATTAAACTAAGTGAATGCTGCAATGATGAAGTAATCTCAATCTTTATTTCTGGTCATGTGCGCGTCCAAGTACGTCACACTCGAATAAAGGTGTCGTATAATTACAAGCATCACACTGTGGGCATGCACTGGGAAAATATTCTAACTCCTACGGAAACAAAATGCAAGGGCTTCGCTACAACTACTAGAAAGGTTCCTAAGGGAGGCGGGAGCCCTCTTATTTATAGGCCGAGATAGGTGCTGTGTAAACAGGGCCACGTCAACGCATGGGAGGATGCATCGACGACGCCGTGTCGATGCGGCTGCGTATATGGGGTCCTGTATACGCAGCCTAGTAAACGTGGAAACCAATTTACACTTCATCAGAATGGGTGCTTTTGGGGTCTATTGAGGTAGGTTTTGCATCACTAATACCATTTGTAATTGCAAGAGCAACTAAGGGTAAGATATTTGGAAGAGGAAATTATGTCACATATTCATGTCCTTTAGTAAGACTATATATCTTATTACATGTGCTACAAATCATGATTTTTGTTTTTTGGACATTAACTTTCATTCGTAAATGTTGACAAAATTTATCAAGAGCATTCAGCTTTTACTATAATCATTCTATTAAATTTAAAATTAAGGCAACATCATCATAGAGTAAGACTCTGATAGGACTACTTCTAAATATAATTGCAAATTGAATTGATATTTTATGCATCCACTCTTCAAGTTCATGAATAAAACGCCCAAATGAAGTATGAGAAAAAGGGCATCCTTGTTGAACACCAACAATACTATTAAATAAAGTTCTTTTTTGTCGACTTATACATTGAATGCATACCTCTTGGTAAGGTTTCTGGAGTTACTTGGAAGAAAGTGTTAGAATTAACCATTAAGCCATTGTGAAGAAAGTAATAAGAAAGTAAATTAATTAGTTTGACACATAATTCTTATTTACAAAATTGGAAATTAAATTACAACATCATCATCATCATGGTGCAAAATTGTACATTGAAGTATGTGATCATCATCATTATCTTAACAAAATAGGCTAACACATTAAGGTAGGTAGAGGAATTGATTATAGTTATCTACAAATAGTTTAATTGACATGGCTTAAGGTGTGTAGGGAGGGGTTGTTGGGTGGTATCCTTGGGGAGGAGGGGATGGGTAGAGGAGTGGAAGGATTATTGAATGATGCCTTGTTGGAAGGGGGCAAAAGGATTGTTGGACCTAAAATAAAAATATATTTAAACTAAGAAAAAATTAGAAGACCATAGTAGAGGAATACCATAAAAAGAAAGGCCCAATGTTTTTTTAGATGTCTTTTGATATGGTAAACTTTGTAAATATCTTATTTATATTATTTAAGGAAATTAATAGAAAGTAGTGAAAATACTTGTTCTTGTAAATAGTTGATCTCAAATTTTCATGCTAGTTCTTGGAGGTTTGCTAAACTAGCATGTAGTTATTATGTCTATGAACATTTGTGATTTATATGTTTCATGTAATGAACCTAAACACAAAAAGCTTTTATAATCATGATATAATGTAGTGGTTTCATTTAGTAAATGCAAGAACCTCCATCATGTAAATACAGTAAAGTTACATATAATTAGTGAACCTTGATTTTATAGTTAAAATATGTAAATTATAGGGGTATTGAAACTTGAAATAAGTGAAACATAGGTATACCTCAGGATATACAGTCCATTTAGAACTTTATATAACTTAGCATTGCCCATCGAAATCAAACCTATGACCTAAAACTTTGAAATCAAGTGTCTTACCACTAGGCTAACACCTCATTGTTTAAAATATGTAAAATTTGGATTATCTTATTCAACGTTCAAATTTCAATATCTAATTTAATAACACAATTTAAAAATAGTAAATGCAAACGTATATAATTTCATTTTCTATCACTTACCTTATCTAACAATTTTCCTTTTAAATTTCTAATATAAGGAGGTGTTGGACCTTAATAATTTCATTAATAACTTACATAACAAAATTAAGTCTAACATAGTTTATTAGCTGGTACAATTCCTTGATTATGCTAAGCCAATTGCATAATGTACATAATGATTATTTAGGCAATATAACAATGATGCGATGATAACCTAATTGCAAATCGACTGTTAGTTGATTTGTAAAGAAAGAAATTATAAGCTTAAGGGCCAACTAATTCCTTGTTATTACTATTCCAATCAATACTGTAAGCGTATAAATATTAAATTAATATAAATCCCATGCTTCTCTTTGACCAACGATAATCATTAAACAAAGTTAATCTTCAAACGACAAGCATGCCAAGGTGGCCCATATGTCCAGTGTACCTTGCTTGGTACACAAGTGACAACAATTATGGACATAAACCGGCAACGAGAATATGAATATAGAAATGGTTACACCTAAACCGTGACTTTGAAATTTATCATCCATATGCTTCCCCAGCCATCATCAACTCAATTAAAAAACATAAAAGATCGAAACCTTAAACTTAAGCAATTAAAAATATAATATAAAAAATCTTTGCAGTGCTGGAAACATCTTTGGACGAAAGAATCGAAGATAAAGACTAAACAGAAATTTTTAGTGACACAAAAAAATGCTTAAAAATCCCTTTCGCTCGGAAGCTTTGAAGGAAAAATTTATTTTGCGGATACGGATGTCGGATTGTTTAGACTGTTTGGACATTTTAAAAAATTTTGTCAAGAAATTTTGAAACTAAGAAATCCAAAAACTTAAACAGAATTAAAAAATTCTTAAAATTTTGCATTTAGTTTTAGCTTAAGTCATCATCATACCCTTGTCCCAATAAAATGAGGTCGCCTAGATGAATTCTTTTTTGCCATTCATCTCTATGATAAACTAGATACTTGTTTATTTATAGTTTTTTGAAATAATCTTCAATTACTTTTTCCCATATTTTCTTTGGCCTTCCTTTGATGCCTTTCATGGATTAGTGATTTAGCAACCTTTGTTTAGTTAATTTTAACTTAAGTACGAACAAAAATCTATCTTTAAACAAAAATGTCAATTATATTAAAAATATTATAGAAACAAACCTTTTACCATTAAATCAACCAAATTTGAATAGAAATTTATTGGAAACAATGATATTTTGCTTTTGTGTTTCCAATAAAAGCTAAGCTGCAATTAGCATCTATATGAACATGCAAGGCATAAAGCTTGGTGGGATACCATCCAAAGGCTTTTGTCATGAAAAATTTCCGCGGTTTCCTGCAACATGATAAACTATAATTAACCTTTGTTGGACATTTGCCATAAGGGCAAATGATATTGATACCCACTTCTATCACCAACAAGTACAATATATATCCCCCAACTGTCATATTCTTTAAATTACTTCATAAAATAAAACATATATATACACCAACATTATGATATTAGAATTGAGGTATTTATGGAATCATACAGGAATACGTATTTGAAGTGGCCCCCTGAGATCATCATGACGTAGGTAGGTAGGTGACCTTTTTTCATTTAACAAGTGCCAAGCTGCCAACCCAACTTTAGATATGGCCCAATTGTTATTTGCTTAAATAATATTTACCAAACAAAAAAGCTATTGAATTTCACGGTCTTCCACAAAGTGCATGCTTTTACTGCAAGCCTGCGATAAGGCAGCATGATGTACACCAACCCAAAAAAAAGAAAAAAAAAACATGAAGAGGGGGATAATAATGATGTTTTTTTGACCGAATAAAAGATAAAAAAAACAAACTAGGAAAACAGCTATCCAATAACTCCAGTGAAATGCAGGATGCGGTCCAAAGTCTAAAGTCCAACCTTAGCCAGTGGTACCCAATACTAAAATCGGTAAAGCACTTTGTAATAATTAAAGTCAATGGCAAAATCAAGGCATGGGGGGGAACACCATCATGAGCTTGTGGAACATTAGCATGATTATGATACCAGCACCAATTATTGTAATGTTCATTGTGTTCTTCTTTTTAAATAACTTTTTGCAATGTTGGGTCGGTAACTATGTGTTCCGCGTGAAGGGGCGGTGCATAGCTTTTTTGTCTAAAGTTGAATAATAAGGCTGTTGCGTTTTGACTGTCCTCCTTGTCCCAAGGGTCCCTTTTGATCATTGCAAGTTTGCCTTGTTAGGGTGAAATGGGAATATTTTTGCTGTGCTGCTTTTGTCCATGTTTGGTTAAAGTGGTGCCACCTCAGCCACTTGGGGAATGTAAGGGCCTGTGATCCCCACCTTGGGAGACAGTGTGTGTTTGTGGGTCATGAATGGTATGGTTAGAACAGTGTGTCTATCAAGTTGTTGCGTCAAGAGTAAGTCCTGTAGACGTTGGCAAGAACAATGCATTTGAATGGAAATTTGAATAGAACCAAGCAAGTACTTTCTGGATGCTTTTTTTTTTTTTAATCTTGATGTTGCCCTTTTGTCATAGTTAGAAGAAACTGTATAGATTATATGTGTGATGTTATAGCCCCTTCAATTCGTAGTCCTTATCCAATCAAAATATGCTTTTGGTTATCTACCATTGTACTCATGATGGTACCATCTCAAGTATATGATTATGTCTCTCTCCTCCTACTATTATTGTCCTTAGTTGCTTCCACATTCTCTAAATAAGTGTACTATCTTATCATGTTTGCTTTCTACATTGTTGGAAAATGTTCCTAAGCATGCTCAAAAACCTAGTATTCTTCTTTTAAATAGTTAATAATACTAAAATTTATAAACTTTGTCATTCAAATAAAGTACACATTTTTCAAATATTGTATTTTGCAAATGTTGGAAATTATGTGGGGCAAATTAAATGAGTAATGCAAACATTGAATTAATAACATATGGAAAATCATAGAGGAAACAAAAAAATAAAGAATATAAATTAATAAAGAACATCAAAATTAAAGTATTTTATCATGTTTACTTGGAGCACAGATCAAAGGGACATTATTCATTTTTTATCATTTCATTTAACAAGTTTTGTATATCTTGGTATAATCTATTTGAATTAAACAAGTCACCTAAATAATTAGCCAACCCCATTTTATTGTCACTAGGCTAGGATAGTAACAATGATGATGTCACTTAAGTAATACAAGTAACAAGTCTTCATTGAAAAGGTACATCACGTTAACATGGTGTATCCTTAAAAAATTTGTGCTTAGAATGTAATAAGGACTACATATGAAGTGAATTTCCAATCCAAAAGGTTGTTTTAAAAATAATAGAAACACTAGTTCACACTCTAGGTACATTTTTCAGGTTTAACTTAAGGCAACTAAATGACACGAAATTACCTATATATATACTAAAATCATGCAATATTCTTATGAAAATTAATAACATGGTAATTGTTTTGTTTCATGGTTAGTTCGATTGTGTATTTTCTTAAAGATTGGATTAATTCTAGATAATATCCTCAACGATGCGAAGGAAGTACTTGAAAGATGCCTCCATTCTCTATAGTGATTTGAATGAGTTACTTGAAAATTTAATCATGAATAATCTTATTACATATAAATTATTTTAAGATCTCTATTTTTCTCAAAAGTTGGAAAAAATTTCTGATGTTAAACTGAAGGCACTAATTTAACTCATGCAAATAAGAACTTGGATGTTAGGTTGAAAATGCTAGTAAATGATATTGAATTTGGTTCTCATATATGTCTTTTTTTCATGAAATTAATATTCTTAACCATAAAAGGAATTATTAATACAAGTAAATGAAAATATTTATATTTAGCAATTACAAATTATAATCTTCCTAATTCTTACAACTTTTGTCATAATGAAGCACATTTGTTTAATGCTTGTCCTTTTCACCTCAACAGAAAAGATGATTAGAATAAGAAAGAATGTATTGAAGTTGAGGATTAAAAAAAACAATCGAAATTTGAAGATGTGAAAAATCAAGTTAGTGTCAACAAAAATAATGATCAAATAATAATAAAGAAACCAAAAAAGACAAAAGTTTTTGTAAATATGTTTACTTAGAGTACAAAAAGTATTGATCGATTTGGACAAATAGCTCATAAGGAAAATCTCTCCTTATGAGACAAGAATAATGTTAACTCAGAGATCAAATCGAATGTTGATAAGTAGGCTATAGTTAATAGTACAAATTCTTGATATAATGTTAACATTTAGTAATGAAGTGATGGTGATGCAAAATCTGTGCCACCATTTAAGATGATGACTAGCTAAAGGTATTAGTCAAATGATGAAGGATAATTGAAATTTTTACTTAAATCCACTAAGACCCATTAGATTTACTAGATTAGTTTTAGGAGTTTTTTTTTTTATAGATTTTAAAAAAATTTATAACTTAGTGTTGCTTAGTAGAATTGAAACTATGAACTCAGGTTACCAAGTCAAACCTTCTACCACTAAGTGAATAATTTGTTGTTATCAAATGAAGTGATAACATTAATGTTCAAGA
Source organism: Gnetum montanum (assembly GCA_015680685.1). Lineage (NCBI taxonomy): Eukaryota > Viridiplantae > Streptophyta > Gnetopsida > Gnetales > Gnetaceae > Gnetum > Gnetum montanum. Next base: position 200,198 of record MNCI01001223.1, read on the forward strand.
GAGATATACTTCTTACCACATGAGATTGCAATTGATCATGAAGATGGAAATATGGATTAGATGAACTAATGACGTGAACCTACTTATAGAAGAGCAATAAAATTTATTTTGTTTAAATCCTAGCATAAGTAAATCTCCTTTGATCAATTTTGATTCTTGATTCTTTACAATAATCCTTGATCAAAAGTATCCCTTTGTTAGACCATTGATTTGTGAATAGTACTTTGATGTTTATAGGATGATTTTATTGAAGGCATGAGCCTAAATTATCCAAACTCATATAGTGTTATAGTGTTGTCATTAGAGATCACTTCTAATGATAACGTTATCGTTAGAAATCAATAGGTCAATAGTAGATATGCTTTAGATATCTCAATTGTGTTATCACTAAACACCATATTGATAATAAGAATCAATATAGTTCCATTGTTGTTGGAGGGTGTAAATTCATGTTAATAAAAAATGATTAATTGTCATAATGGTAGATCACTATATCAATACGTACACCCCAAGACATATAGCCAACAAGATACATTACAAGATTCATAGACAAATATAATGATGCTTCAAGTGTGACTTACACTAGCTACTTCTTGCCAAATCGGATAATGAGCTAACCACTTGAGTCACCTATCACTAGCTTTTTAGTTATGTAAGAGATGACATAGATCTACTTAACTACTTCATTTTAACCCTTTTTAAAAGCATGATGCTTAAATAGCTTAATAATAACCTATTAGAATTAAACCTATGACTTGTAGAAACCAAGCCACACTCCTTACCCAATAAGTTATATGCATTTTATAGACAATTCCTTTCTCAAGATAAAAATTGATAAAGTTTATTATACAACATTTTCTATATTGCATTTATCAATATTGCAAACTTTTTAGCTCTTAAATTACTTGGCCAAAGTCTTTCACTTTTTACAATAAAGGATTCTAAGTGTATTAGACAAAAAAATATCAATATTAACAATAAGCAAAAAAGATTCAAAGTATATTACATGCTTAACACTAAGTAAAAAATACCAAAAAAATATGGAAAGGAAAAACTTTCCAATTTTAGAGAAGTCTAATTAGGTGTACAACCTTACAAAGGACTATACGATTTGATTAATTTTAAATTAATGTTGATTTGATTTTTATTTAGTGGTACCTCTAATGGATGCTAGGACTTTGTAGTTACAAAATTGAGAAAAATCTTTTAAGTAGAAGTGAAAATATTTAAAATTAAGAAGTTTCCTAGCATAATTCAACTTAAACTAAAGCTTCTAGTGAATAGACCTAGATTTTAGAAGAAGGCTTTTAGTAATTAGATATATATAAGAATGGAAATAACCACTATGATTTTAGGATTTTGAAATGGGATCTAAGAAAAAAAAACCCCCCTAAGATGATCAAGTTCTAAAAGATGAATGGGTAAGTAGAGTAATGAAGCTTGCAATGTATGAGAAAATGCTTGTAAAAAATAAAAATTTACTATTACAAATAAAGGAGAAATATTAGATCATTGCATTGAAAGCTAAGTTTGCTACTCAAAAAGCTATGATCAAAGCAAATTAAATATATGAGAAATCAAAAACAACTACTTATTTCTCAAGTCGTACGACCTTAGTTCAAGCCTAAGCACAACTACTTAAAAAGAGGTTAGGCTTTTGCATATCCATCAACCTTCATTGAGCCTCTAGGTTTTTACTTATCTATGGACCTTGATTGAGCCTTTAGGTGGTGACCCCTTTCTTTAATTGAAGTGAATTTTACAATGAAGCAGTTGAGAGTAAATATTTTAGATGTATGGTTAAAATTCAACAAGAAGATTATAGAAAATTGTAAAGATTTTCAATGTATAGTTAATATTCAACAAGAATGTTACAACTAACTGTAAGATTCACAATGTATGGTTGGAGCAGGTTCACTCCACGAATAAATCACCTTCAAGCACTGGATCCAAATATTATGAAAAGATAAAACTTTTGCAAGAAAACAAGAAAACTAGCCATCTTCACTTAATTTATTAGAAGATTACAACAAGGTTCTCAAAACCCACACACATCCAAAACTTGTCACACTTAATTGACATTGCAAAGCATGAGGCTCTACAGCCACACAATGGTTGTTCTTGATGCAAGACACAACCAATAGAGAATCTCTTCTACAACCCAGGATTGAGATCTCAACTCACAAATAAAACACAAGAGAATAGAACACACATACAAACACACCACAAGTTGATCTTAGAGTTGCAATCACCAAGTGTAGTCACTTAGTGTGCTCACTCACTCGCTCTTGCTTAGCTCTTAACATACACAAGAGCTCTCTCTTACTCATGCTTGCTAACAATAGTGAAATACATAGTATTTATCACAAACTAGAAGACAAAAAACCTAGAAACCTTTTCTCATCTTTCCTTGAGACTCTTTGGATGTTTCCCAAGTCTTCTCACCTTCTCCTCGTTTGTTTTCATCCTTTTTAATTACATTTTGGTTGTTTTCCAAATTAGGACAGGTGTTTTTGGAAGTTTGCCCATCTGTATGAGTTGTCTCTAACCTTGGGAAGATGTCTTTATGTCAACCTAGCTCTCAACCATGACATTTGTTGTTTTTCTAAGACATCTCATTTGAGTGCCAAGATGTCTCTACAACTAGTAAGATGTCTCACTCAAGATATCTTGTTAATAGTGGAGATGTCTCCTCCTCTAGGGAGACATCTCCCCTGAGATGTATTCTTCTCAATTAAGATGTCTCGCTTGAGACGTGAGTCCAAACAGTGAGATGTCTCCTCTAATCTCTAGACACCTCTTGTCACTTTCATGCTTTAGCCAAGATGTTTTCTAGCCCTCCAAGTTGTCTCTCCAGTGTTCAAAACTTGCAAACCACACACGTAGGGAAGGACAAGGGCATTGGAAGAGATGTTCGTACACCAACTCTCCCACCCTTCAAAAAGTGAACTCATTATGAACATGGAAGTAGGAGTAGAAGTTAGTCCCCACTCATGTAGTTTGATCTCATGGACCCATACAACATCATGAGTAAACTAATCCTCCCAATGGATCAAATATTCATGCCTTTTGACTCCCTAAGTGCTAGAAGCTTCCCTTCACTTGAGTACAATTACCTTCCTCTCCATTGAAGGCTTGGACTGATCAATAGCCCCCTTTAAGTTATTAATGCTATCCTTCATGATCTTCTCATGAACTAGTCCATGATAGTATACAAGATTTGAACCATTAAAAACAAAATACATACCAACATCATTGGGTAAGTCAATCTCAAAAGCATTGTCATTGATCTTAGCCTTGATTTTGAAAGGCCCCATCTTCTTGGTTTTCAATTTGGAGAAGTTAACACCTCTCAATTGCTTCTCCTTCAAGTGCACCCAAACCAAGTCCCCAATAACAAAATTAGGCTTTCATTTGCCCTCATTCCTCTTGAGGACTCTCTCTTCGACCTTCTTCTCAATATTTAATTTTACTTGTTCATGGAGATTCTTTATCTCTTGCGCAAAATCAACACTAAGTTGAGCTTTACCATCAAAGCTCTTCAAAATGTTTACCATCTTTGGGCAAAACACATAGTTCATCTTAAATGGACTTTTGCCAATAATAACATGAAAAACATTATTGTACGAAAACTAAACATGACACAACAAGTTTTTCCACCTGTTTGGCTATCCATCACATAAACATCTCAATATGTTTAGCAAGGATTTATTTACCACCTTCATTTGGCAATCAAATTGTTGTTGATATGCACTAGAAAAATTCAGCTTTGACCCTAAAATTTTCCAAAGGGACCTCCAAAAATGACTTATGAACTTGGAGTTTCTATCACTAATAATATTCAAAGGGATACCATTCAACTTCACAACATGTTGGAAAAACAAATTGGCATCATGAGAAGCATCACTCACCTTTTTGCATGGAATAAAATGTGTCATCTTGGAGAACCTATTGACAACAACAAAAATTGCATCATTCCCACTCTTGGTCTTTGGAATACCACTCACAAAGTTTATTGACACACTTTTCCATGAATCCTTGGGAATTGGCAAAGGCATATAGTGTTCATCCACACCTTTACCTCCTTTGAAATCCTGACATGTCAAGCACTCCTTCACAAATTTTAAAAATTCGGTTGCCATAGTAAGACCAAAAATAGTACCTACCCACAAGCTCTAATGTTTTATTCTTGCCCATGTGTCTTGCCATGCCACTACAATGCTTTTCAAACAAAATATTTTCTCTAAAATCACAATTAGAAACACATACCCTTGCATTCTTAAATAACAGTTCATCTTAAATATGATAGTCCCTCCATTAGTCTATCCTACTTATTAATTGTTCTTTGATGCTCCTGCAAACCTACCGAAAATCATCATCATGCTCATACAAAGAAGTAAAATCACACATATCTTTCACATGAGTTACATTGAAATTCACCACATGCACCCTGGATAACACTTCATCCATCACATTGGCTTTCCCATTTTTGTGTTTCAACACAAAATTAAGCTCTTGTAACTATGCAACCCACTTCATGTGCTTTGCACTTAATGTCTTTTGTGAGTTTAGAAACTAAAGTGCTTTGTGGTCCATCATCAAAGTGAACACTTTGGGCAATAAGTAATGCCTCCTATCCTTTATTGCTTGAAGAAGAGTGGACAACTCCTTCTTATATATGCTATATTTTTTCCTTGACTCATTCAACTTTTCAAAAAAGAAAGCAACAAGCCTACCTTCTTGTGAAAGTACCCTACTAATGGCAAGTCCACTTGCATCCACCTACACTTGAAAAAGCTTTTGAAAATCTAGAATTGCAACTGTTGGTTCACTAGTAATCTTTACCTTCAACAAGTCAAAGCTGAAAATCTAGAATTGCAACTGTTGGTTCACTAGTAATCTTTGCTTTCAACAAGTCAAAGCTTCCATGGATTTTATTATCCCACCGAAAATCCTTATTTTTCTTCAACAAAGCAAACACAGGCCACGAAATACCACTAATGTTTTTGATAAATCCTCTATAAAAACATGCTAAACCAAGGAATTATCTTCCCTCCCTAACATTCTTAAGAGTTGACCAATCCCTAATAGCCTTAACCTTGGTAGCTTCCATTTGAATTTGATTTTTAAAAACCACATGCCCCAAATATGTGATTTTGCTCTTGAAGAGCTAACTTTTCTTTACATTGATCACCATTTGAGCCTCCTCCAACTTAAGACACACCATCCTCAAGTGATCCAAGTGCTCTTTCTCATTAGAGCTATACACCAAAATATCATAAAAAAGGATAATATAACACTTACCAATTAAGTCCTTCAGTACATCTTATATCAACCTCATGAATGTATCAGGTGCATTCATGAGTCCAAATGGCATAACGAACCACTCAAATAATCCATCTAGTATCTTGAAAGCTGTCTTTCACTCATCGCAAGGCTTGATTCTAATTTGATGGTACCCACTCTTCAAATAAATTTTGCTAAAAACATTTACATTAGTAGGGATATCAAGGATATCATCCATCCTTGGAATAGAAAACCTATACCTTACTATTATCATATTCACTACCTTGGAATCAATGCATATTCTCCATTCTTCATTATCCTTTTTTGGCACAAGTATTGTTGGATTGTGCAATGGATTCCCTCTCTACGCCATTTGCAAGTAACTCCTTTACTTGCCTTTGCAATTCCACCCCATTTGCAAGTAACTCCTTTACTTGCCTTTGCAATTCCACCCTTTGATTTGGTGCCATTAAGTATGCTCTCTCATTTGGAATGGTGCCACCATTTGGAATGGTACCACCAAGAAAGAAGTCAATCTTTCTCATCGGTAATAGTCCATTCAATCTTTCCTTAAATGCCTTGGGGAATTTCCCCTTCAAGCTTAGCATATCTGTAGGAATTTCCCCTTCAAGCTTAGCATACCTGTAGGAAGTTCCGCCTGCACATCGTCGTGGTTAGTAGTAACTATTGTCATAACAAACAAACCAAAACTAATTTCATCATTTTTAGGACATTTGCCCATAGTATGGATCAATTTTTTTTAAGTAAGAGGCAGAACAGGTACTCTGATTTTATGTGCCAAAAACAAAAGTAGTGCAAATTGTATATGTTAGATGATGGAAGAATCCTGATTATTTGGGATTGTAAACTAAGCTTTGGCTGTCTGATAGTCATGGGTTCCAATTAAGGGCATTTTTGTTTATCACTCCAAGGTTGAAATCCTTGAAAACGAATTGGTTATGCACCAGTAAGATTTCAATCATCACATGCTTTAACAAGAAATCGTGATCTTCCATAGATACTGGAAACAACACAAGACTCTAAACCTTCTTACAGAAACCATTGTTAACTGATCATCATAATCATATTCTGGATACATAGGCAAGGAACCAATACAATACCTTCCGTCTAACTCTGCAACTGGGGAGGCTTATACAGCCTAATTATTTGATGAACAGAAGCGAAAAAAGAAACGGAAATAGGTACCGGGCAGCAAGTCATTACTCGAAAAAAAAAAAAACACAAAACAGTGTATGAGGGTAACGTGACCTCCTCTTGCAAATAGAGAGGAACATAGGGGGTCACTTATGCTAACAAGAATAGCAGATCAAAGGAAAAACATTGCAGAATGATCTGTAAACAAACTAACAAATCATGGGGATTAGGCCATATATTAAAAAAATAAACAAAATAATAAATAATAGCAGCTTGGCCATGGAGAGGAGCATGCTTGTTAACGCGACAACATCTGGACAGATTTCTTCCTCAACATTTCTACAAGCAAATGCCGTGCTTCCTCACAAATGCTGTTGGGTGAGCATCCTAGATTAGGGCCATTCAGGCGAGGACGTTTCACACTGATTCTACTTGCAATTCCACGGTTGCCGGAGATGGACCGCACTGCCTGCAAGAGCCAGCGCTGTTGCTTCTGCGCAGTTCTTGAGCCAAGTTCGTGCAAAACCCTGCGCTAATGCCCTGAAAAGCATCGGTTGCTAATGGATTTCACCGGCACTCCTGCAACGTTGAACATTGGAACCTCTGGACTCCCCTCATCTGCAGCGGCAATTCTCGGTGACCATGTCTGGAACAGCGGCGACNTATAAAAAATAAAGCTATAGTTGACAAATCTCCATAAATCCTTTCCCTTTTCTTTAAAAAAAATTAACACTAAATTTATTTTCGTGACCATATAAATCATGCTCGTTCATCTTTCCTTGCGAGCTGGAACCTCCATCTTTACTCTTCCTTTCTATCTGCATTTCCTTTATCTTTGGCAACTGAGAACCAAGAGTGTCTTATTATCATTATTATTCTATTTTTTAAGACCTTAGCACATGCTGAAGTGTGATCACCAACATTAATGCAATCAATCCTTGACCGTTTATTTTTGTAGGCCTTAAGTATGACATGTGGTGCCATGCCAGTATGAAGCAAAAGTGCGAGGTCCATTAGCGAAGCTCAGGACTACTGCGTCATCGTNGGTTATGAATTAATCCCCTAGATATTTGTAACACCTCTTAACTTTTCATGATGATTGTAACTACCTTGAGACCACTATAAAAAAGGTTTCAAAGATAGATTTATGGGGAGGAGGGTTTGGATGGAGCAACTTGGAAGAATATTGAAGATTTCTTGTAAAGCATGGCTTGTTAAAGACATCAATTGTGAATTCATTTCTTCCTATTTTGTTTTATTTACATAGTTAATAGTTTAGATAGTATCATGCTTGGCATTTAATTTTGGGATTTTTCTAGGTTGCTTTTATAGCTCTGTTTTTGTGCAATATTAGACTTCTATTAAGGTTTTCTGTATAAGAGCTTATGTTGTAGAAAAGCATCTTGAGCAATTTAATACTAATGTCTTATAAAAATTGCTTGTTTGACTTTAGGGAATCTAGAAAATCTTTGATATTTTGAGATGACTGAAATAGCTTCTTTATTTATAAAGTTTATTGCCCTAATATTGTAATCTTGAAATTGTCAAATTTTTCTAGAAGTTCTATTGTTTGCAATTCTTAATCAATTTTAACTAGCCAAATAGAAGCTTGTATTTGTTGTTTACAAAGAATTTTGGTAGTTAATTAGAGTGTCTTTTATAATCTTGCTTGTTGAGCTCAAAGGGTTTTGACAATTCATAATAGATTGAATTGGAATAGCTTTATTGCGAAATGTTTCCTCATGTCAATTTATCTTGCTTAAATGTTTGAGATCTCACACAAATTTGCTTTCTTTTCTTTTCTCTTTCTAAAACCCATTGAATCTCCCTCTATTTTTAGTTTTCTTGTGGAATTTTATCTCTAGGGAAAATTAGAAGTAGATTGGCAGAATTGTGATTAAACATTTTTGTGAAATTTTATTTGTTACAAGTAATGTATTATAGGGATTATATAGAATAAGTGATTTGACAAAATAGGAACCTTCAACAACTCATAGTATTTGACAAAGTTAGCTGAATTTCTTTTATGATAGCCAATTATAGTTTCATACATAACCCAACCATTTCAACATTTACAATAGCAAACACATACTCATGTTTAGTTCGTTTCATAACCACTTAGTCTATTTGGAGGCATTTGAACCTTGGTATTGCTAGAGACCAGTAAGCACCTAAGCCTTGTTTGAAGAACACCTTTGCATCTCGTGACCTTGGTCATGAGATCAAAGACCCACAATGTTGGTGATTTGGTCCCAAACAATCACCAACAATCATGTTCCTTAATATATTCCCTCTCTCATAGAAGGATTAAGAAAGCATTAAGTGAGCTTTGCTACCTCACTTGTTCAGTTGTTAGAGGAATTAACTCATGGATTTCATTAGGGCTAACTACACTCTACACATTTCTTACTTCATCAGATTGAGCACCATTATCAAAATTCCAAGCTCTACAAAGAATTACATTAGCACAATCGATTAGAAGAACATCACATTTCATCACATCATGTAAACTTCCAATTTTAAATTTTGAAGTACATTGTTCCCTCACCTCTTGGGAAGAATCTCTAGACAACCAATGCACTTTATAGGGTCTCAAATGAGGATTACTTACCAAACCCAACCTAGCAACTGCCCTAGATGAAATAACATTTTCTTGGGCTTCCTCATCAATCAAAACATGAACCCTTTCCCCACTAAGCAAACAACTATCCCTAATCTTAAACAACAATTTCCAATTAGGATAATCTCCTCTATTTACATTTCCCATGAATGCACACAAATTTAATTTAGAAACATCCTTAATTTTTTGAGCATTAGAATTACCTCTCTGAAGACCTTGGCTTGATGTATTTTCTACCTCCATGGCTTTCACATCTTTGTCCTTGGTTGCCTTGTGAAGTGAACATTCCCATTACTTGTGTTTCCATTCTCCATACTTGAAGCACTTAATTTTTGATTGAGTTGTTGCCTTGACCTTTTTCTCCCTTCCCCTGGTTCATCTTAGCTTTGTCCTTCTCATTGCCTCTTTCAGTCTTCTTATCTTGGCTACCCTTCTTATCTTCAGATTTAAACTTAGATCCCTTTTTAGGTCTAGATCCCTTCTCATTCTCCTTGGAAGTTTATTTGCTCTTATTTCCAAATGCACCTAATTTGTTCTCAACCTTGAGTGCCAAATCATAAGCTTCATCAAGATTTTGTGGCTTATAAAAAGACAACTCTTGCTGGTACGTCATTTTGGGACATCCTAAAAAGATTAAAGCCTATTCATACCCTTCATAGTTTACCTTAGCTTGATGGAATAGAGCATAAAATTCAATATAGAATTCTTTCACATCCTTGTCACCTTTCCTTAGGAATTTCAACTTCATAATGATTTCTTATCTTTGACAAGACTGTTCAAATTTCCTTTTCAACTTGTCTTCCATTAAATCCCAATCTCTACTAGATTGATCGTTTCATCTTTCATAACCCTGGACTCCTTTTCCCACTAAGTTAAAGTCATACCTTCTAATCTAGATTTAGCAATAGGTACCCTTAAGTTATTTGGTATCTCTTCCAATTGCAAATGCTTCTCAAGTGCCTTTAGCCAACTCGCAAAAGCATTGGTTTCATTTACATCGTTGAAAGTCTTCAACTTCATATATAGAAGTCTTGTAGAATTTATGAATACTCAAGCAAGCCTTGCTTCATCATCCTCGTCAAGCTTGCATGGTGAAGAAGTGTTTAACACCATTGAAGCCCTTGAATTTCTTATCTAAGGAATAGGATTCTCTCCCATTGGAATCCTTGGATGATGGTTTCTTGGATTATCCTTTCTCTTCATCTATTTCATCTCCACCTAGGTGTGAAACTTCTTCATCTGAACATGCATTATTTTCACCTCTTCATGTCTAGATATGGCTAGGACCTACATTTCTATCTACCTTTGCAATGATTTCATCTAACCAAGTAACCATTATCTAGAAGGTAGACTTCATGCTCTTCATGTCTTGATTTAGAGCTTACACATGTTTCTTCTTGGATGCCATATGAAATTGATAACTCCTCCACCAAAATCCAAGCAACAATCAACATAAATCTAAGCTCCAAAGCTATGCTCCAATACCAATAATGCTGGAATAGGTTCACTCCACAAATAAATCACCTTCAAATACTAAATCCAAATATTATGTAAAGACAAAACATTTTACTAGAAAATAAGAAAACTAGCTATCTTCGATTAATTTATTAGAAGATTACAACAAGGTTCTCAAAACCCACACACATCCAAAATGTGTCACATTCAATCGATATTGCAGAGCATGAGGCTCTACTACCAAATAATGGTTGTTCTCAATGCAAGACACAACCAATATAGAATCTCTTCCACAACCTGGGATTGAGATCTCAACTCACAAATAAGACACAAGAGAATAGTTGATATAGACCAACACACCACAAGTTAATCTTGGAGCTACAATCATCAATTGCACTTACTCAATGTGCTCACCCACTCTCTCTTGCTTAGCTCTTCACATTCACAAGCACTCTTTCTTACTCATGCCTACTAACAATAGTGAAATACATATTATTTATCATAAACCAGAAGACAAGAAACATTTCCTTAACTTAACTTGAGACTCTTTGGATGTTGCCCAAGTCTTCTTACCTTCTCCCTTGTTGTTCCATCCTTTTTAATCCTACTTCAGCTGTTTCCTAAATTGGGATGAGTATTTTTGGAAGTTTCTTGATTTATACAAGTTGTCTCTAACCTTGGGAAGATGTCTTTGTGTCAACCCATCTCTTAGTTGAGATGTCTGTTGTTTTTCTAAGATGTCTCATTCGAGTGCCAAGACATCTCTACAACTAGCAAGATGTCTTTCCTAAGACATCTCGTTAACAATGAAGATGTCTCATCCAAGATGTCTCATGTTCTGGGAAGATGTCTTCCTCAAGACATCTTCTTCTTAGCTGAGATGTCTTTCTTGAGACGCTAGTCCAAATAGTAAGACATCTCCTCTGACCTCTAGACATCTCTTGTCACTCTCATTCTACAGCCAAGACATCTTCTAACCCTCCAAGACATCTCTTTAGTGTCGAAAACCTACAAACCACACACATAGGGAAGGACAAGGGGATTGAAAGAGGTGTTCCTACAACAACGGTTATGAAAAAGTGATGAAGTGATGATAATGAAGTATTTAAGCTACCATTTTATGGTAAATCTGGCATTTTTTACAAATATTGATATTTTTACATACCTTTCTATTGCTACCTCAAATCCTTTTGCTATTTTAAGTCCAAGCATAGATGTTGAAAGTGATGTAAATGTTGTTAAGAGTGGGACCATCTTCCCTGCTAACAATTAATTTTCTTCTTTTTTCTTTCAAAGTATTAATTATAAGTTGTATACCTAAGTAGTCATCCCTAAAATTGGAAAGATTTTTTTTCCATGTTGATTTTAATGTTTTATACTAAATGTTAAGCATGTGATGGACTCTGAATTTTTGCTTATTATTAATTTTCTAAGGGTTTGACACCACCCACTAAGAATGAAGCATCTTGAAAAGATCAATGAAGAAAAAACTCACATAGATGTAGTGATTTGTGAACTTCTCAATGAAAAGGAAAGGACAACTCCCATTAAACTTATATAGATGTGTCAATTTGTGGTGCATTCAATAAAAAAAATAAATAAAGGAAAAAGCCTTTAATCTTTATTTTGTTTAGGTAGAAGTAAAAAAAATAAAGACCTAGTTCATGAAGTGATAACAATGATAGATAAAATAATTCATAATAAATCACTTAAATTTAAATCTACAATGTAATTTGGGCATAATAATGATAAACCTAGGCACATTATTATCAAATTTCACAGCATTGATGATTGATCCAAAGGTTGGAAATATGACAACCACTTAAAGGATTATAAAATTTGGATTAATGAAGACCTTGCCAAAAGGGAACTTGCAAAAAGATTTGTAGAATCGAAAAAAATGCAAGAAACCAAAGTAGAAGGTTTTGTAACAATTTTGGATGCAAAAAGTAATGCAATAATTACCAAAACTTCACAAAGAAGATATAACATGATTTTAAAACATTGATGGATTGGTAACATATAAACTGAAGGATTTATAAAATCTCTATATTTTAAATAAATTTGACATTGATATTATTGCTAAGACTTGGAAAAAAAAGGACCTTTTAGATATTTTTGTTCTTTTTTTTTAATTTTTCCTTTGTGAAAAAAATGCATATCTTAGAGGAACTTTTCTTCATGGACAAGTTCAAATAGAAAAGATAGATAAATATAGTTAGAATATTTAGCTAAAAATATTTTTAAAAACATTTTTACTTTTAGTTTTTTATGCACCTAGAGATGCTCCTCTCTATGAACAACAAGGTTCATCACATAATTTTTCCTTTTACTTTCTTGGTATGGATGTTTGAGTTTTTCTTAGAGAGAAAAAATTTATCTTTGTGATGACTTTAGTGCTAGAATTATTTTGAATCAAATCTCTATTACCCATTGAAATTTTTAAGGGACTTTTAGAATATGAGAAAAGTGTATAATGTAATTAGTTTTGTAAAGAAAAATAATTCAATTAGAGAGAAAGCATTTGTTAGATTGGGAATAAGGACTAGATCAACTACTTCTAAATGACATTAATAGATATTCAAAATCATCTAGCTTCACTCTTGTAAAACCACAAGACAACTCTATTATTAATTTTCTTTTTTCTAACCTATAGAATGTTAACAACAACTTGAAGTAGATTTTTTTAAAAATAATTAAATCTAATGTAGAAGGTAAGAAAAAAATTTATTTACATCACATTTGATCTAATAAATAAAAGTAGAAGCTCCCTATCACTTAGCAACCTATGCTTAAGTTTTCATCATCTTAGAATTGAAAGTGGAAAATGGATTCAACTTCCTTGAGAAAATTGCATTTGTAGGTTGTGCAAGTTAGGAGCCCTTGAAGACGAGTTACTTTTGCTTCTTTCTTATGTTGCAACTACTTATTTGAGATAATGTTATAATGTTACAATAAAAAACTTGTACAAATCAATAGATCCTATAGGCCTTTAGACATAATAAAGCTTTAATTTCAATAAATACATAACATATTAGATATTTTTGTAGAAAAAGCCACTTTAGAATAACTACATAAATGAAGAAGGATTTTTAAAATAAAATTTAAAAGATTTAGAATCCAAATGTGAGTTTTACAATGACTTTGATTACAGTTATCCTTAATATTTCCAAATGTTAAAATATAAACAAGCAACAATGGTTTGATCAAGAGTGTAGGACGGTTAGAATTTTATTGAACAATAAAAAGCCACCAAAGACTATCAAGTCATAAAAATTTGATTTAAACTAAGAAGATGAAATTTGTTGTATGGAGACATATTATTTTATTATAAAGGATAAATAAAGACCCCAAATAGTTTTGGCATTTCATTAAAAGCAATACTAGAACAAAATAGAAAAGCTACATAGCATTGATAGTGCATTGTCCATTTCTTTCAATGACATAATGCAAGAAATAATGATGAGCAGTGGAGCATCCAACACTCTACCATACAAGTCACGAATGCTCATGTGTGACCATATTATAATTCGCAGATGGACACTGTTATTATGCTAGTAATTGATGTTAGGTTCGTGATCGCTATCTTCCCACTTCAAGTTACTGAAGTTCATGTGTATGGTTTAACTCTTAGTGAGGCATATGATTAGTTGATGTTGTTAGGATTTGATTACTCCTAGTTACAAACATAATGAAAGTTGAGAATAATAATCTAAATCTAAGTAATGATAGTAGTATAAATCTACTCTAGCCTAGAGCAATGAGCATTCAGTCCTAGTTTACCATACACACCTCGGGCTCATGTAACTAGTACTAGGTTACCAAGTGTTATGCTATTAGGCAAACCAAGAAATAACACTACTAGGATTACCAAACGATTACACTTAAGCACTTAAAACTAGTTGTACTCATTTCATTTTACGAATGAACAAAGAAAGTAAAGTACTTTGAAAATGTAAATATTTAAGTAAACATGAAAATTAATCTAACTAAAACAGTAAACTAAGTGGATGTTGCAATGATGAGAAGCAATCTCGATCTTTATTTTGGATCATGAACTGTGCCCAACTACATTTCACTCGAATAAAGATTCTGTACAACTACTAAACATCACACTATGGACATTCACTCTATCACTAACACTATGAAAACAAACTGCAAGAGTCTAGCCAAGGATGGAATGAAAAGTTATGGATTGTGTGCCCAAGTGTTAATATTTATATGGTTGCAGACATCCCAATACATTGCATCAACAGTGACATAGCATGGGCTATGACATTATATCTATGACATAGTTGCTAAAATATTGTAGATACGATATTGTAGTGCAAAAGAAATTAACTTTATCATATCCCCATGACTAACTGTAAACTCATCCTCAAGTTAAAACAAAATGAGGATAGAGTCCCTTACAAAATTAGGAGGTAGATTTGACTTAACATAACTTACTAACTATTTACATGACTTAGAATGTCGCAATGGTGTTTTTACAAAAATGACATAGTTACATGACAAGACAAAAAAAACAAAATTTGAAGTAGCTCGATGTAGATCATGTTCCAAGTGGTCGAGGCTCTTCCATCGACTTCTTCCCTTTGTCGTTAGGCTTTTGGAATTGGTAGCGTTTGGGGAGTGGCTAAAGTTTCTCCTCCTATGTCCTTGGATCATTTACCATGCATGCTTATTGTGCAATGTTGGATGGAGCGAGTACATCCCATGGGCATGGCAGTTACAAAATCATCTTATTTGCTTTCACCTACTAGGTTGTAAATTGTCGTCTTCCTTCTTCACATGCTCTGGTCATCTACCTTAATTCTTAATAGTTAGACATGCAACATGCCAAGTTTGTTGCTACATCTTTCTACCTGTGGCAGTTGGCCTTGATAGTTTCAAGTTCCAAGTTTTCCACATGTAGCTTCTATAATGCATCTTTCCTATCAACAAACTCTCTTTCATACATGACATACATGGCTACTACCTGTTGCTCTAGTTCATTCTGAAGCATGCCTGCTATTAACATGGCCAAGTTAGCATAGCAAAGATTTGATAACCCCATGTACTCTATAAGGTCTTCAATTTGTAGGTCTTTGTTTTTTACTTCTACCTGGTGGACATGGGCTAAACTATACAAGCTGGGTTGCCAATCTGGATTTTGTGTAGAAAGAGAACTAATTTTGGCTTTTTCCATATGGATTTCTTTTTCATTGATTTTCTTGTACATGTCCACCTAATTTCTAAAATGCTCTTTGAGTCTTTTGTGCTTCTTGGCCTCATTTTTCCACGTGCTTATTTCGATTGTTGAATTTTGGTGGATTGCACAAACTTCTTCCATTAATAAGGTTATGTTCTCATTGGCCAAGCAACTCATGTCTTGGTTAACTCAGAGTAGTTGTTCTCTAAGCTGTTGAATTCTCACCTCAAGAACATTTTTCTATTTTTCAATGTTGGTCAACCAAGCATTATCAGCAACAAGTTGTTTATTCTCCTCTTGTAAGGCTATGAGTGCTTTGGCATGTGCATACGTTTGAGCCTCTACCACTAATGGATCCCACACTACCTTCTCTTTCTCCTCTTAGGATGGCTAACTCCTCTTGTAACCACTACACCTTGTTTTCTGCAAGCTCAGCCTTGGTTTCAGCCATGACCAACTTTCCTTTTGTGGTTACTATATCAAACTGGATTGTAGTGATATCATTTGGGATATCAAAAAGATTCTACATGACTTATCATGTCTGTAGTAGTCTATCCAAACATCTTTGTACTTCGTAGAAGTTATTAAGGTTCCAGAAAGAATTTGAGCATCTTACGCTCCAGAGATATCAGCCGATGGCACAATAGGAATGTTGAAAGATTCCTTAATCTAGTCAGTGATGACCTCTATGGCTCTTGTTGCATCTTGATGTTGCATAATCATGATAGTAACACCTTCACTAGTTTTGAGCATTACTTGGAATGATGTAGCATTCCCAGATATCTGTTGTGTTGAATCTTCCTCTCCTCTTGCTTGCAATGACACCTACCCACTAGCTGGATTTGTGGAGATTGTGGACCTTACAGAGCTCTCCCTTACTTTATACAGATTTTCCTTCCCTTATTCCCCAACTTATTATCTCTACAATTTGTTGAAGGTGGCTCATGAATGGTCTGTAATCCTATGGGGATAGAGGTGGTACTTCTTGTTGTTGTTTCTATTGTTTAACTTGTGGTTGGTTGCTAGGTCCTACCTACTGCTATTGACTAGTAGCTAGAATGTTACCAGCAAGCATGGACATTATAGCTCCCTCGGTGCCTACTGGCTTTTCTAATTGATCTTTCTTTGATGGCACCAACTTGAACATTTTTGCGTAGGAAGCATTCTAGGCCTTCCTAGGGACATCATTAGTGTATCCCAAGATTTCAACTTTCTTGCATAGCTTCCTGATGAGGCAAGGAAATGGAAGTGTTGGCTTCCCTACCTTCTTCTCTTTAAACTACCTCTAGATGTCAAGGAAGAACAGATGGGTAATGTTGGCATTGAATTTTCCCATCAAAATTATGCTTCCTCTAGTCGCACATGTGGATATTCTATTGACTCTTTTTATTGAAAATAAGTGATAGGTTCCAATCTTGAAGTATATTTTCTCTTTTTTCGAGAGCTTACTGTAGACTTTATCATCTTTTCCATATGCCCTTTGCAACCACAATGTCTTAGCATCGGTTTCTGATCTGGTAAAAATCTATGCCACATTTTCCCCTTCATCTAGTATGTTGAGGGCCTTAGTAATTGCATCTACTAAGTATGGCACAAAGACTCTTTCAATTTTGATGGTAGCATCAACCTATTTGTTTTTCCAAAACTAATATGTTTCTCCTAGATATCATTCTCTATTGTTAGACAAAGTAGGCCATAAGGGAGATGCTTGGAGTTGCGTCTTTATAGATTCTGGGGCAAACTCCATGAAAGGATCAAAGTTTAGCTCCACAATGACTATGAACATGATGGATTTTTCTTGTATGGCATGGAGGCATTTTGGAGACACATTAGATACTATCCTTGTTTAAGTGCTAGTGGGACTTCTACCTCTTCTTGGGCTAAGTGCTTAGTGGCAAGCGTTTGTTGATGGATGTTGTATGATTAGGCCTCCTTCTCTACATGTTCTACTTCAAGAGTTTGTTCTTCCGCTTAGCCTCTCCTGCAACCTCTTGATCTTTTACTCCCATGTTGGAAATGTCCTTTAGCTACTAGTCTTTTTAAGACCATCGACAATCAACAAAGGTTTTAAATTATTAAAGTGTTTAAATCGATTTTTAATAGTTCTATATCTTCCTCATACCCTTGGTTAGATCAAGTTCTTATCTTATTATAATTACAAAGTTCAAAAAAATTTCCAAAAGAAACCCCTTGAGTGTTATATCTTTAATTACTTATGACCTTTCATAGTTATCTTTTCTTACTTGTTATGCCTTGAAATAGTTGGTATGGTCAATTAGGAAAATTACTTAATCCTTTGGCTTAAGTTTGATTAGTTCATAATGATATCTTTATTGTTTCCTTATACTATCATTTGGGTATTAGAAAGAATTTTGGCTTAAATTTCTTGATGTCAACGTAATGTACCTTCACCCCCCATTGTAGGGGCTACGATGTCGTAGCTACGATGTCATTGTGAAAATTGTCAAATTTTTCATTGAATTTTTTGGGAGAAATGAGTGAAAAGGAATTTTTGGAAGATGTGAAGCTTTTCCAAAGGATATTAGACCATTTAAAATGCACAATTTTCAATAATTTGGCATTCAAAGTTCATAAAGAAAGAATCTTGGGAAACTAAAGTTTATTAGATGGATAGGAGATGGGTGAGAATTTCTTATGTATGGACAGATTACTAGATGATATGGGAAGTATTTAATGGATCTTTTCAAAAGGCACAAGATGATGTGGAATTACTTGTCAAGTATGAAATATAAGAGTTATACAAGTGGATCCTCCCAAAAGCAAGCTCTATCCCTTATTCCCCTTGTATAACAATGCCTAAAAGTGTCCTTAAGCACTCAAGGAGTTGAATGTAAGACATACTTGTCTTAGCAAGACACACACATTAGTATCACGAGATTGGGAAAATAATACTATATTATACAAAACCATAAAGTTATGATTAAATATATAGTAAGGTGAAATGGGTTGTAGAAGGGATTGCTGAAATTGAGATGTGAGGTATCTTACCATAGGCATAATGGATTCTTGTGTGTAATTTGTGGTTAGAGTAATCATTAGCCTTTCTGTCCAAGATTCAAACTAGGTCCAAAACACCTTCCAATAACATTGCATTGTTTCATCCTTAGGGTTCACAACCATAAGAATACCACTGTTGTAAGAAGTATTACCACTTGGTGTCTTGTTCAAGGGAGGATTTTATTCATTACACTCTTTTTTTCTTTTTTTTTTCTTTTTTTGAGATTCCTAAGAAGCTGCCTACCTTCAGGTATGGGTAACATGTCTTTCCAATGAGACCTCCAAAAATTTATTTTGTGAATGGATTTTATTTTTGTCTGTGTTGACCTTACCAGAGGACTACCTTCAGGCATGGCTAACATGTCTTTTTAGTGACATGGTAAGGTAGCACTTATTCTACTCTTACTCACATTTTTTGTTAGATCTATAAGGAAATAATACACCCTTCACAACAGGATAAGACTTAGAACAAGAATCCAAGAGAATCCATAAATCCCTTTGCATCTCTAGTTAGTGCTTCACTCTTTTATCCGGGCATAATGATCACAAGTTTATTCTTAGTTTTATTGTGAGAAGAATACCATTATGGCCATGATAAGAACCTCTTATTGTTGGAATGGGTGGATGGATGTTGTGGTCTCATTGTATAGGTAATAAATCCCTTTATGATTGATAATATAGGGAAATATTCACCTTATTGGGACTACATCTTGCTTTATTTGGTGTGTTTTATTAAAATTAACAAAAATATGTATAGGAAAAATGATGTAATTCATAGAAAAAAGTGAAAAATGGAGAAAGAATTTGAAAAAAAATATAAAAGAATATTAAATGATTAAGAAATGAAAAAGTTTAAAAGAATGAAAAGATATCAAAGAATATGAAAAATTGGTAAGAAATTTGAAAAGTATATAATAAAAAATTGTAAACCAAAAAGAATTGTAAAATAAAAAAGTTGAAAAGCACTTACTAATTCCTAAATCAAGATAAGATATCTTCTCCATAACTAAACTCATGGGCAAGTGTTCAAAAAATGGACCCTAGATCCCCTGGATCATACACTCTAGCTTTCTCACTTACCATCCTTAGTGACTTAGTCTTTCAGTTATCATCCCATGTAATCTTGATGATAATTAAAGTTTGATCATTTGAGGACATATATTGTGTTGAACTAGATGATCTTTCCATTTCAGAAGGTTCAACTATAATTTCTTATTGATTCCTAAATTCAAATTCTAAGTCCTTATTTTCTCTATTTGCTAGTGTATGATTATGGTTTAATATTTTCATTTGTGAGTTCTCAGAAAGGGTCATTTTCTTAGGATAGGAGTTAATGACTAAGTCAAATGGTTCCATGCATGTTTTGGATAGTTTTAGGTTCTCAGTTTTTGGCCACTAGATGTATTTTGGTTTAGTGGCCCTTGTTCGCTCTTGGACGCACACTTATTTCTCACAGTTATTGTGGGCTAGTGTAAGTATTGTGTTGACATTCTAAAGTTTCAGTTCACAACTACATCCTTCTTTATCATCAGTAATGCATTGAATTCTTTGCGTATGTATGGCTCCTTATGCATCTTCTTTGGAGATTTCCATAGATAAATCTCTCATTCCTAACTTAGCATCTATTATTCCAAGCCATGCTCTTTTGATTATGATAGGAAATTCTGTGTCATCATTCTTCATGTTAATCACCAAAAAATCTGCTAGATAAGATCACCGACTAATGGTGGTCACCAAATCTTTTATCTATTCTAAAGGAATGGTGATAAATAAATCTGCTAGCTCTAACCTTATGTTATCATTTTTTAAGGATGGTAGGTTCCATGCATTATATATTTCTTAAAATATCAAATTTACTCTAAAACCTGAGTCTAGTAGAGCCTTACATGGTAAATTTCTAGCTACTTGTAAATAAATCAAAGGAACTTCTAGATCTATTCTTTTCTTGGGAAGTGTCCATACCTTAATCTAGTCTAATACTATATATATTAGCTTCATAGTTTTAAGTTCTTGATTTAGTTGTTGTGGAAGCATGGTGTCGGTAGGAGGATCTGTCATAGGAGAAACTTGTCTCAATGAAGTCCTAACTCTACTAGCCTTTTCTGGACTTGTCCTAAAGAAAGGATGTTTTTGAGATTTTCCTTTAGTATCACTTGTATGACCCTCCCTTTGTATATTCACTGTCCTTGTAGCACTTCTCTATTGAGGTTGTGATGGCAGTTCCCCCTGCACGATAGGAGGTGGAACTAGTGGCAAAGAATTGAAAGGGGAATTTGATAGGCTACCTATTGGTAGATGTGCATAAGGACTACGATCCATCCTTGGAGTAGTAGGCCTGTAGTATTCTAGTGGATAATAAGAAGAAGAAGTTTGGACTGAAGCATTCCCTCTATGATATTGGACGTTGAATGTAATATCCATAAGGATCTAGTTGCCTCTATGGATATTTTTGCCTTGGTGGTGGCATTGCCCATGTCTATGGTTGTTGCCACTACTGGTGGTATTGCTGTTGTGGTTATGGTTGGCTCCACTTGGGTAATATGTTTGCTAGAAAGTTTGCCTTATATTACCTTGAGGATAAGATAGCCTTATGGGCATATGCTTTTTGACAAAGCTTGGATTGAGTGCATATACCCCAAATTCCTACAAGTGAACCATAATAGGGCAACATCCCTTAGGATGTTCATATTGGCATACCTCACATCTTTCCTCTTCCTTTGAATTGAAGTCAATACATTCTACCACTGAACTAACTTTTCCTTTTTGTCCATAGTCTCTTTTCTTTTTCTTCTCCTTATCCTTATTGAGTGCTTGTTTAGTCTTGTCTTCCACAATCTTTGCGACTATAGTACATTTTTCATCCCTTGAATCCCACATTTTCTCTACCTTAGTTGCTAATGAGCGGTGAGATAGCCCTACGCCCAATCACACCAATCACAAAGCATTCATGTGAAATTTGGTTAAATTCTGTGGACTTCATCATTTCCAGTGCACTACCCCTTTAGGAAGTGAATCTAGCCTTAAGGTCAATTATTATCTTCCTAATTACACTTGTGACATTCGTTGGTATGGTTAAGTATAATTGAGGCATTCGATTTTTATCATTTTTTTATGTTTTATAAGTTGATGCTCAAATTTAGATAAAAGTAATTTGATTAACTAATCTAAATTAATTAATTAATTAATCATTTAACTAATTCTAACATAAGTATTCATTCTCACTTTTTGTACATGTCCTAAACCCACGTATCTGCTGCTGGGTGACCAAGGGCTACGCTATTGGGCGTACTAAGCAATAGCGCTACTGGGATTACTAAGCAAATACGTGTTACGTTCAAAGTGATCGTACTTATGTGTGTAAGCTATTTGGTTTAATTACTTATCTAACATAGTAATTGGAAAATAATTGATAATTAATTGAAAGCATTTGATAAATAATTAGAAATAGTAAATGCATAAATAAAATATCTAATCTATCCAAAGTGCTACAAATTTTATCAGAAAGCTCGTCTTTATTACCACACACACTATCGTGCTTAGATACAACAATGCTCGAATAAAGATTCGTACACTCAATGGCTCCCACTGTGGGCACTCGGGGAAAAAATTCTAACTTTTGAATGGAAAAAATGTAAGAGCTTCACTACTATTGAAATCTAGATTGCCATAAATGCAGTTGGAAGGCATGTATTTATAGGCAACAGATAGACACTACGTCGATGGGGCCTCGTTGATGCAGGGCGAGATGCATCGACGAGGCCTTGTCGATGTAGCCAACAAACAACAACTCATCATACCCCCATGACTGAATGAAAAATTGCCCTTGAGTTATTTTACAAAATTGGAAAGGTATGGGATTATTGACTGACTTTTCTTCAACAAAACAAACAAACTAACTTCACAAAAAATGGAGTGCCTGGGTGTACGGATCAACACATTACAAAAATAGTGGTGTTTAGGACATAAAATTGAACACCATGACATGACTCATCAAAAATTGAACAACACATTCCTTGATGGTGTGAAGCTTATTTGGGAAGATCAAATGGTCCCAGGTAGTGGTGGTTCTTAAGGCTTCAAGTGACCTTCATTGGCTTCACACACTGGTGGTGGTTGAGGTGGTTGCAATTGTCCTACTGTTGCTATGACTTTGGGTGGGAGGTAAAAAGTATTCAGTAGTGCTTTCATTTTTTTCCTCCTTACTCCTAGGATCATGCACCATCCACACAGCTTCCCCAATGTGGATTGGAATGGGCACATCCTAAGGACATGAGATCACTGGAAACAACTCCTTAACATTGATAAACTAGGTAGCAAACTATTTACGTTCAATGTTGAATGCCCTGACTATGTCCTTTAGCTCCTGGTAGTCATTCATCCATTTGGCTAGGTTCTCAGTGATAAATCATTGATCTTTGAATCACCCTTTGAGAACTTTGAGTTCAGCATTAGTAGTCTCAAGCTTCTACTTGGTGTCTTTGTGGTGCTTGAACTCAGCCTCGTATAGCAGATACAAGCTAGCCACTTGTTTCTCCAATTCTAACCACAGTTGTCCAACTGTCAGCATTGCTAGGTTTGCATAGCAAAGATTGGCCAACTCCATAGACTATATCATTTCTTCGATTTACAACTCCTTCAAGCGGATCTCTACTTTTTTGTAGGCATCAATCCCATCAAAGATGGGCTGCCACATCTTTCTTCCTTATTAGAGTTTCTAGAGAGCTTCATTCACTTTTGCCTTTGCCATCTAGATTTTTTTTTCATTAATTTCCTTTTGCAAGGCAACCTGATCCCTGTAGTGATTCTTTACTTTCTCGAATTTGAGGGCTTCGTTCTTCCAGGTAGTGATTTTGATGGTAAAGTTTTGTCACAAGGTGCATACCTCCTCTAGTGAAAGATTATGGTTCTCTACAGCTAATTGCCTCAATTCAGTGTTGACTTTGGCAAGATACTCCAACTATTGATGAATGAGTTATTGCATTTGATTTCTTTAAGCATCAACATTTCGTAGGTGATGATTTTGCATGGTCAATGCTTCATTCTCTTGGTGCATCTGATTCAAGTCCTTTTTGATTGAGTGCATTTCAACTTCTGCCACAGACTATTTGAAGATGGCCATTACTACTTTCTTCTTAACCTTTTGAAATCATTCTTGAAGCTGTTTGATAGCTTCATCTCTTATCACTGCTAGGCTAAGGATTGCTTGTTCTGCAAGTCAGGCACAAAGTTTGGCAACCTTCATGGCTAAACATTGATTTTGCTCTTAGACCATTTTTAGTTTCCCCTCCAATATAATGCATCTACCCCTTGCATTCAGCAGCTCTGACTAGGTTGTAGTGATGCTCTCTAGGAGATCAAAGATGTTTGGAGTTGGTTGCCCAGTTCCTATAGTTGTTCCAACAATTGTTCATGTTGGGCTACATTCAATTTCTCGCTGACCATGCCTGTGGAAATTTGCATGTCTTGAAGTGTAGATATGTTTGGTACAAACACCATGGGTGCATTCAGTACTTTTGCTACACAGTCCGCTACCACTTCTGCCGTTGTCTCCTACCCTTGGTGCTGCATCACCAAGACAGTTGCCTCTTCACCTTCCTCCAACTGCACCAAGAAAGTGGCAGCATTCCTAGAGATTTTTGGGAATAAATGGTGTATTGCTAGTGACATTGTCACCTCTTGAGCATTAGGATCTGACCTTGTAAGGCAGCTACATTTTTTGGGTGGAGAAAATGGGACCATCCCTCTCCATCTAGATAACTGTTTGGGCCACCTCATTAAGGTGACTCATCGTTGGCCGATACACAGATGGATCCATCCCACTCAGTCCTTTTTGTTGCTCTTGTTTTCTCAAGAGATATTCTCAAATTTTATGTAGACCCTCAAGGACTACACAGGCCTCTGGTGTTATCTCTTGAATGGATGGTGGCGACGATGACAACTCCTCTTCTTAGGTGGTCATTGACATCTTATCTTTCATGATTTCTGCCCATGAGGCGAAGGGAGCATGCCTGAGAGTATCATTAGAATAATGGACAATGCCTACCCTTTCACAAAGTTTTTTGATAAGGCATAGAAAGGGCAGGGTCTTCCTTCCATGTTCATTCTCCTTGAAGCACTTCTTGATCTCCAAATAGATTAGTTGTGGAAGGTTAAGAAGAAATTTTCAGCTTCGAGTAGTGCACACTTGGGTAGAGAAAGCAGTCACCTTACTTGGCCTCACCATTGGATTGAGGTGATAGGCCGTAATCTTAAAATAAATCCACTTTGCTAGTGTGAGTGCACCATACTCCTTACGGTCCACCCCATAGCATCGCTAGGTTCATTTTCTTTTGGCCTTAGGATCACCTTTTATTGATATCTCTACCAACTGTGTTTCAATGTCTGACAACCCTAATGCCTATGCAATAGCTTTCGTCAAGTAGGACACTTGAATATCCTTGATCTTGATAATGGACCTTAGCCTTTGGCTACTACAAAAAAATAGGTCTCTTTCATGTACCATTTCCCATTGGATGTGATGATCGGCCACATGGGAGAGGCTTGCAATTGTGTCTTGACATCCTCTGGAGCTTTCTCCAAAAATGGCTTGAAGTTTATTTCTTGAAGAACTGATCTTTGGATTTCTTGGGACTTAATGATGTCTAGGTAGGCTTGAGTCAAAGTGACCTCAAGCCTTAGCATGAGTCTAGGTGCTTGTCCTCATTGGGATTGTTTTGTAGGCACTTCCTCCTCTGGAATTTGTCAAACAGATTCCACTTTGGGCTCCTTTCGAAGAGGTCCTGTTGCATGGGTCACTTCTGGCAGTTCTTTTCCTTGTTCCTACTAGCCCCTTCAAGATAGGTAGAGTCTTTTTCTGGATAGCATCCTCCAAGATTTCATCCTATTTCTTGTCACATACCTACACATCATGTTTCCTTATTGATGGATCTGTATTATACTCTTTAGCTAACTTTCTCTTCTTGAGTTCTCCTTCCTCTTTTTCTACTTGATCAATTAATCTTTGAATCCGATATGCATTTATCTATGATAGTCATCCTTGATCATAAACCCTAAGGATCTCTCTAGTTTTGTTTCTCAACCCATCTACTATGTGCCTTAGTTGTTTCTTCTGCAAGAATCCATGACCTGGGCATCTATGCAATAAGGAATAGTATCTACCCATTGTTACATCAAGGGATTCATGTATCCCTTACTTCCATCCTTGGATCTACTTTCTTAGGTTTGACACTCGTGAATAAGGCTAATATTTATCATTAAAGAGTTCCAACATGGTACTACATCTTTGAATTGATTCTAGTTCTAGGGATTTGTACCAGCTTTCTACCTCCTTAATGAGCATCCTTGAAAATAACTTTAGTTTTTGCCAATCACTTTCAATGTTTTGGAGGACATAGGCATCATGGAATGCTTGAAGGTGGTGTTGTGGATCTGCATTGTATCCACCCTCAAATCTAGGCATGTTATTCATGTCTAGCCGCTTAATGCGGCTATTCCTTATGTGCCTTGTTGAAATGTAGATTGCTTCCCTAATGTTTATCATACTATGAGTGGCCAATAGGGGTTATTCATAGTGATCAAGTTCATAGGCTCTATTGTAGTGGTGCCCCCTTTGGTACTCATATCTTTCTTTCTCTTCATGTCTATCCTTGTTTCTTCATGGTTCATGCTCTTCATCTTCCTTATTAAAATGTCTTAAGTGATAGTCATATCTATTATGAGCTTGTCATCTCTCCCTATCATGATCTCTATACCTTTGTTTCTTTTGATCAAATTCCACAAACAATCGTGAGGAGGAAGATGAAGCAATGGGAGAATGATGCCCACTAGTTCTCCTTTGATGACTTTGGTATTCATTCCTTTGTTGATGAGCGATGGAGTATCCAACACCCAACAATGCGAGATACGAGTGTTCACGTGCAATCCCAGTTAAACTCCATAGATAAGGCAATGTGATTATACCAGTAATTAGTTAGCATTCATGATCATTGTTTTCCCATGTGAGTTAGTAAAATCAGTGCATATGGTTTAACTCACGGTGAGGTATATGATATTAATGTTGTATTGACCATTAAGCTCCTAGTAAACATGAAGTGAAAGTAAGGGCTTCTAAATGTAAGTGACAATAAACAACTCTAAACTCGCCTATGCGATGAGTAGCCGGTCCTGATCTTTGGATCACACCTTGGCCTTCATGCAACTACTATTGGGATTACCAAGTATCTCACTGCTAGGCGTACCAAGTGATAGTACCACTGGGTTACCAAGTAGTTACACTTACATGCTCGAGATCAGTCGTACTCATTTTGCTTAACGACATTAAAAGTAAATTGCAAGTAATCATAAACATTAAGAATGAAAATATGAAAGAGTAAACTAATTGGAAACAGAAATAAAACTAAGTGTTGCTGCAATGATGTAGAGTAATCTTGATCTTTATTGTCGGTCATGCAATGCATCCAAGTACATCACACTTGAATAAAGATTCTGCTCAATTACAAAACATCACATTGTAAGCAAACACTACTAAGTACTAAATTCAAGAAAACAAACTAAAAGAGTTTAGTTACTAGGCTATCAAATCTATTATGGATTTGTGTGGCTAAGTGCTACTTATATAAGCTAGCATGCACCTTGTGATATCATTTATACAATAACATATGTTGAGATACGATAACGTATCTACGACATCGTAGATATGATATCATAACTACAATATTGTTGCCTCAAAATTGTTGGATTTATCATTTGTGATTTAGCAGAAACTCTTGGCCTTGAGTCCTTCCTGTACTTAGAGTCCTTTACTTCTCTTCTTGGTGTTCATGCTAAGGTTAAATGTAGTTGCACTTTGGAAGGTTCTTTTAGATGAATAATAGGTGTTTAGGAATGGACTTCATGATCATGTTCAAGTTTCTCTAGTACAAATGCATTGCCATCAAGTTCTTCTAGGACAATAGGAGAGTTAACCTACTTTTCCTTGTTATACTCATGTTTGATTTCGATTTTCATAACAATGTCTCTCCACACTTGTGCCTTTGTGGGTTGGTAGGGTCTTTTCATGTGTTTGGTCACAAGGTACCCTTCTTGTGTGTGATTCAAATTCATTCCCCTTAAAGCTGTTTGAAGCATGATGGGTGCTGAATGCTCTAGAGGCAAAACAATGTTATCCTATAGGTCTCTTTGTCTCAATTGCCCATCTTGGTAAAATATGAATGTGAAATTAGGATAGTAAGGATCATTGTGAGCATATGAGATTCTTGTTTGCATAGGCATACTCTAGTTTTCAACATCATTTGTTATGTCATTGCCCCTCTGTATCTCTTTGGTAGGTGATAGTTTTTCCTTAAGTGTTGAAGTCATCTTATATGCTTAACACTTAGTTGTGTGTGTATTATTAAAATTGATCTCAGGTATAAGGGTAGACTTTGTGGTTATTAATACAACAAACTTTGTAAGATTGATTACTTGGCATACATTGACACATCCCTGGCAATAGCGTTAATGATGAGTGGTGGAGTATCTGACACTCTATCATACAAGTTACAAGTGCTCACATGTGACCAAATCATAATCCACAAATGGACAATGTTATTATGCTAGTAATTGATGTTAGGTTCATGATCGTTGTCTTCCCACTTCGAGTTAGTGAAGTTCATGTGTATGGTTTAATTCTTAGTGAGGCATATGATTAGCTTATGTTGTTAGGCTTTGATTACTCTTAGTTACAAACATAATGAAAGTTGAGAATAACAATCTAAATCTAAGTAATGACGGTAATGTAAATCTACTCTAGCCTAGAGCGATGAGCATCCAGTCCTAATTTACTGTACATGCCTTGGGCTCATGTAACCATTATTGGGTTACCAAGCATTATGCTACTATGTGAACCAAGCAATAACACTACTGGGATTACCAAATGATTACACTTAAGCACTCGAAGCTAGTCATATGCATTCCGCTTTACTAATGAATAAAGAAAGTAAAGTACTTTGAAAATGCAAAGATTTAACTAAGTAAACATGAAAATTAATGTAAGTAAAATAGTCAACTAAGTGGATGCTACAATGATGAGAAGCAATCTTGATCTTTATTTCCGGGTCATGAACTATGCCCAAGTAAATTTCACTCAAATAAAGATTCAACACAACTATTAAACATCACACTGCGGGCATTTACTCTATTGCTAACACTACGAAAACAAATTGCATGTGTAGCTAAGGATGGAAAAAAAGGTACGGATTGTTCACCCAAGTGTTAATATTTATAGAGCTACATACATCTCGAGATATTGCATCAACAATGACGTAGCATGGGTTACAACATCGTATGTATGACATTGTTGCTACGATATCGTAGATATGATTGCAGTGCAACAAAAATTGACTTTATGAGATGATAAGACTAACATCAAGAAAAGTTACTGATGTAAATAATTTATATGTAGATGCTTAAATGAGGAAGACCATTATAATGGAATGTCATCTACAATAAGTTAAATTTGTTTGTACAAGTGGGAGTATAACAAGAATTGTGCATCAATAAAGTAGTTATGATTTTTAGAAAAGGGGATAACAAAGATCTAAATAATTATAGACCAAGTATAATTAGTAATATTTTTGCAAAGCTTTAGGGTACCATTCTAGCATTTATGCTTGGGAAGTATGATCAAGAAAATAATGTACATGTAATTTTCCAAGCAAGATTTAGGTAGCAACATTCTATCACAAACCATCTCATCACTTTAAAATATCTTATTAATGGAAAATAANGATGCGATATCGCAGGGGCCGCAATATCGCGTATGCGATATTGCGGCTTGTGCATATCGCGTCTCATCAACAAACCATCTCATCACTTTAAAATATCTTATTAATGGAAAATAAGAAGTTCCTAACACAATATTATCTACCATCCAAAAACTTTACAATGAGGTATGCATTCAGTATACACATGAGCAAGAATGAATTTTATTTCATAGTTTTATTGTTGTAAAACAAAAATGTCCTTTTTTTTCTACTTACTTTTGTCTTTTTATTAATGAAACTGAAGAATGAATGTATAAAATGCCATCATAGTTGCAATTATAATTAAAAATAGTCCTATCAAACTCTTAATTTATGTTGTTAATGTTGTCTTAATTTCAAATTCAATGAGAGGGTTGCAATAAATGCTTAAAACTCTTAATGACTTTGTCAACATTCAAGAATTGAAGTTAATGTCTAGGAAGCTAAAATCATTATTTGTGACACATGTAATGAGATGCACAGTTTTACTATAAGAAATAAGCAATTGGACATAACCTTCTAGTTTAAATATCTTAGGCTAGAATGTCCTACAATTACAAATGGGATGAATGCATTCCTCAAAGCAATGTAGGTGGTATGAAAGCCTTATTTTCTTTAAAAAGCAAATGTAAGAACAAGTTTATTCTAGTTTGGAATATCCAAAAGCAACTCTATCATGTCTATGTTCAACCAACTATTTTTATGGATATGTTGTATGGAATCTTAGTCTAGCAAATAAATATTGGAAATCAATACAATAAATTTAGAAGCTTTCCCCACTATATGAATTCAAAGTGAAGAGATAGACACAATATGATATTATGTTTCTTAAAGTAGAGATGATGCTCTTAGAAGTAAAAACTATTTGTCAATTTATATACTACACTTGTAATTATTCTGATTGTTCATTGGATAAATACTCAAACAAAAAGTGATAATGGAAACCCAAGATAACTAATGGTTTCATGATGGAGTTTTATTAGAATGTCCAACAACATATTCTTTATTTTTGATCCTAAGCAAGTTTCAAAATTAGTGAAACTAATAGTATTTCACATGAAAATGGAGAAAGAAATAAACATTTCTACTTTAATACTACCAAGGGAGGTCTTAATTAAAAGGAAAACTAATTAAAACGTATTTGATTTGAACAATAGTTTTCACTAAACATCTCTAACATATCTAATAAAAATTCCATAGATGATTTAAAAGAATTTCTACGTATCAATATCTTTATATTTTTCAACCTTTGTTCTTTGGTGCACACTCATTAATACCCAATACAATATTGAGTAGTACTCATAAAATCAAACTATTATATTAAAACCGTCAAGATAGTGTACTTGGTGTTTTGCAATTATGGAGTAGTGCAGGCCTCAATATTACCGACCACAAACCCCAGAAGGCAAACCCTATGATAAAGTTTAGCTATAGCACCATCCCAAACCTGATTCTACTCCTTAGAATACAGGATAGTTCAGAATCAATCTACCAGTGTCGTTTGAGTGCTTGTTTTACCACTTAGAATCAGAATTTTGCTTGATCTGCAAAGATGCACATAAATTTTTCATCCATGAAACATAGATTATTCAAGCGTTATAAGCAGGAAAACTTGGAAACAAAGAATATTCAAGGTTATATATCTAATCATGTAATCATGGTTTGAATCTGATCTGTGTCAAGGCATTCCACTTTTAACATGTAAAACCATGGTAAAAATTGTTCAATGATAATCGTGGGAAAGATGTTTCATCCATCAAATCAGAGACTAATCGAAATTGGATCAAGGTTCAAAACAAATTTACAAGTCCAGTCTGATGTTTTGCATAAGGCTACCTCTGCCACGTGAACTAATCCAAACAACATCTTCATCAATTTGGTTACTCCGTATCACATCATAGTTTAATGGGCCTCAAGCTCTACGACTTCAACCGTCATTGCAAAACTTACTCAGTGATCTTTATCACCAACTTATTCAATAATGCTTATTGCCAAATTAACGGGGTTTTACACAAGGGATCAATGAGATACTAAGAAAACAATCCTACATATCAAACCAACCTCCTTTTGTGGTTAGATTTACTTTATTTCCGTTATGGAAACACTAAGCTTCCAAAACAGAGAATTTGTTCTTGTGTGCTTTTAAGTGCTTTGAGAATATTTGAAGTTCAGCAGTGGTAGTATAGGTGTGGCCAGCAAGATTTTCTTATTAAAGACGTGAAAATTTGACCTCAACCATCAGCAAAAATATGGGAATGATACAGTAAACATGGTCATCAGTTTGGCTTGATAAACCATTCTTGACTTGATCTACAAAAATTGAAAGAAATTGAGGAGATACATAGTTGGATGATAGGCTGCAATGGTCAGAACAATCATAATACCCAGCTTTCTGCTTTCTAAAATAATAAGCAGACTAGCTTTGTCCAACCAGCACTTTACCAAGGATCAGGTCATCCACTGAAAAATCTGGATCTTTTTTGCTTGAAGCAACACGAAAGTCATATTCATAGAAATCCTTTAAGCCTTCAACTAAACCAAACTCCGGCTCCCATCCCAAAACACTGACAGCTTTGTCTATAGATGCAAAAAAGTGCTGTATCGAAAAGAGGGAGGGAAATGCCTTAGACCACATGCCTTCGGTATCAAAAAAATATTCACTTGAAAATCAACCTCGAATTCAACAAGCTAGCTATAAGACTTTACCTGGTCTCTGAAAGGAAACGATTTCTTCTTCCCAAAATCAAATTCCTTTGGATTATAGTGCACTATTTCAGGGTCAGGATAGCCACCAGCCTGGAGGAACATGCTAATTAGGCACAAACAGCAAAATGATTTTATGCTAAATCATTTAAGAACTGAAAGTTAAAAACTAATTACTTACCTTTGCACATGCCTTTGCTAAACCATCAAACGTAACATATTTTGATCCAGATATATTAAAGACTTGCTTACTTGCTTTCTCGTTTCCAAGGACCATTGAAAAAGCTCTTGCCAAATCCTAATCAAAATGTTCATTTAGGAATAGCATTGAGATAAACAAAGGCTTGCATTTATCAAGTAAAGATGTCAAAAAAATCAAAATACAGCTAACCTTCACATGACCAAGCTGAGTTATCTGAATGCCGGATTGTGGAATTGGAATGGGTCTCTTTGCCTCAAGACGTTGAAAGAACCATTCTTCTATTGGATTGTAGTTTAGAGGTCCATATATGTATACTGGCCTTATAGATGTCCAGTTGACACCTCTTGCAGCAAGCAGATTCTCAGTATCAAGCTTTCCCTTGTGTCTACTTTTTGGGTCTACTGCATCAGTCTGTTCAAAAAATCACTATATTTGGTCGGTTCTAATGTGATTATAGGAGAGGATCATTTATAAAGAAACAAACAATTATCTTAAGAATACCTCAAAATGTGGCAGCAAGTCAGACTTCAGATAAACTCCAGCGGATGAGCAATAAATGTACCTGCAATAACAGCTTAATTACATGTACTGTGACATGTATTATAAGTTTATTTCCAGGCATTAAGTTTCTCTGCACAAAAAATTTGAGACATAATCATACTGTTCCAAATTTGGTAAAGCATCCAAAATGGGTTCAACTTCAACTGCTTCCCTCCCTGTTAAACGAATGGCATTCAGATAATCTCTTCAAACGCATGGCAACTTGAATGGACAATTCAGCTTATCTAAAATTCACTTCCAAGATAACATTCGAACTGTAATCCATATCAAAAGATTTCATATTTATGCATGACTATAAACTATGAGTATTCACTTTATTGCACTTAGGAAAAATGACTGAATTTATGCATATCACATGTACAATCTCAACATTATATTGAAGTAAAGGAAAAACCAGGGAACCTTACCATTTATGTCATAGACAACATCAAATCCAGATCCTGTGAGTGCACTCTTTAGAAATTCAAAGTCCTTTCTATCACCTTTTAAATGTGAAATCTGATACAACATTCTGTGACGACTTGTCAGAAATAGACGTCATATTCTGAACTTACCCTGGAAACTTTGGAAATTATGGTATCACAATAAAGAATTTTTCTATAAAGTTTCCATGATTCATTAACTTGATGAAGCCCTTTCTCAAATACTTTAATGAAAATCAAAATGTGAAGTAAAATCATACTTTGCATGCAAAATCCTCATAGTCTCTGTAAGATTCATTTTCAAGCTTCTTTGTAATTGGTGCCTTTCCACGTGTAAATAAAGTAACCTGCCACATGAATAACAACCAAAAAAACAATCGGTCACTTGACTAGGAAATAAATTAAAGGTATTCTAGCATGCACATCAAAGAATCCTATCATCAGGAAAAGATAAATTTAACAAGGAAAAAACATACAACATTAAAAATCATTTAATGAACATCTCCACCTAAATATCCTGATATCATTGAAAACAGCTATTTTGATAAATTTTCTGACCTGCTTAATATACAAAATTAGTAGTGATGAATTAAGATTTAAAATACATTCAAAATCTTCTTGGATCATTAATTCTGATAATCATAGGTGAAACTTTATGACCCATGATTTTGAGTGATGGTAAAGTGCTTATTTCTCAGCTGGTAAGACCTAGAATGGAACCTAGGGGCAATGTACCTCAGGGTAATAATCCTTCTTTATAGGTGAGACTCCAATCAGCATAAAACACATGTTTTAGAAAGGAAAAATGAAAGAAAGAAGGAAGGAAGGAAGAAAACATAAAACAGAGAACATGTGGAAAACAAGTTTGGACTACTTTTGTAGAAAATATAAATTATTGACACAAATGCATCGCTTCTACTAGCCTTATTTACCTTACACTCCAAGTTCATATTCTTCTCTTGAGTGATTTTCTGTATAAATAGGTAAATAACAAATTGCTCCTAGCGTTCACAATTATACTTTGTTTAATGTCTTGCAACACTCACGTCCACCAACTTCTTCGGTTTATTTCCATAAGCAGTACTCCAGTTTATAAATCTGAAGTTGTTCAATGGGGTAATATCAATTTTCAATTCATGTAGACTTAGTTGAGTCTAATGCTTACCTTAACATGTCATCTGTACATTTTAACGTTCAATGGGTGCTCATAAACTTCCTACTGCCTTCATGCAGTCCTTTAGACATAATATAAGCTGAATTCAATGAATACTTTCACAAGCTTATCATCGACCATCATGCCCTTAGCACATCCGTTAGAAGGACATCTATTTGCACCGATTCTCTTATTATTAAAGATGTGAAAAACTTGTTCCCATAGAATTTCCTATTACTTCTCTTGCAAAGTTTTCTAGTATTGTCATAGACTCACACTCGTATTAAAGCCTTTTAAAACTCCATAGAATTACAGGAACGCTAAAGTGAAATCTTTTGATTGAACCAATGTTCAATACTCGGATGGTTCTCTGGGGATTTAAATTAAAATGTATCACCCTCCAAAAGATAGAGTATCATCAACCCAAACATAAACTTTTTAATTAAAAAAATCCCACTTCTGGAAAGTTCTTCAATCTTGCAGGAATGGATTAGTCAATGCTTACTAGAGTGCTGTGAAACATGTTTACCAGTTCTACGAAATCAAGCTCAAATTCCTAAGAATGTTATCATCAACAACTTCGTTATGAAGCTGATACAACAAGATTTGGAGGTACCCATAAAAAGTTGTTCAATCAGTCAGCAATCTTGTTTACAAACTAATAATATATTAATATTAAAACGCATTTCTCGTGAGAA
Source organism: Gnetum montanum (assembly GCA_015680685.1). Classification (NCBI taxonomy): domain Eukaryota; kingdom Viridiplantae; phylum Streptophyta; class Gnetopsida; order Gnetales; family Gnetaceae; genus Gnetum; species Gnetum montanum. The sequence goes on from MNCI01001223.1 coordinate 235,443, forward strand.
TAGATTATTCGTAAACTTTGGAACTTTTTTTCACCATAGCCAAGGCCAATATGTCCTGTGCAGAGGCTGAAGTAGCCAATGTTAGTAGCACAGGCGAAATTGAGTATTGTACCGTGTTCCATGGAACAATAATTAAAATGAATACTTTCTTAATAAAGCATTGGATAATGATTGCTTGAAGAAAGCAAGAGGATGTTACAAATGTTTATTAAAAGTTGAATTAAAAAAGGTAAATCTTTTTATTTTTTATTTTTACAAAAGAAAGACAATGCCCCTACCTCATGACCTTCTCCAACCAACATGCGAGTCAAGTACACACCAATAAACCGAGTCCCGCCCATGATTAGAATCTTCTTTGGAGGAACTCCAGAAGCAGCTCTCACAGCCACAGGCCTGCTCAACCTGCCAAGTGACCTACTACTACCCCTAATCTGCATAAGCAGGAGACAGAGAGAGAGAAACCTCAAAATCAGACGCGAAAAGCTCTTGTTCCTACCTGTGACATGATCGAACTAAAATTCTAAATCCATGGAATATTATCTGACCTGAAGCCGAACCCCATTAAAATTTGAAGTGGGCAACAAGGTGGAGCATCTGCCTGCTGAAGAGGAAGAAAGGAGAGGATTATAATTGGATATGGGTATGGAGTTGCAGGGAATAAGTACCTGTTGGGAAGCAATAGTGTTCATAGAAATCAGAGCCATTTTTGATCAGCAAATTTGGCTCTGAGCTGCAGTAGGAGGAGTTCACAGATACAAAATCCAAGCAAGCAACAAATGCATCAGTTATAGTGAAGGGAAGGAAGGTGCCGCTGGTGGCCACAAACATGAGATAAGCCATCCTTATCCTGGGACACACAAGCCCAAGCCCACAGCTGCATAAAACTTCTCAGAATTTGCTGGTCTCTGCTCTCTCATGAATAGTCCTCTGAATGAAACTGTTGGTCCATCTGCAACTCCTTTAACATGGACCGCAAAACTTTGTGGATTTTGGCTTAGGGTGGATCAAAGGGTAAAATAATTAATTATGTGAAAATAACAATGGAATTACAAAGCCACATCTTTGAGTTATGCAAAGAGAGAATTTCATTGTAATAATACACCTAGTGTATCTAGGCTGCATGGGTGCTATGCCCACAATCGTTCGGAGATCAGAGAATTATGACTACTCACGAGACCAATGTAAGAACGCAGCTGAAGAAAAACACATTGCAAATTAAATTCATAACGCAAGATCAACATACACCAGCCAAAACCATGTCACTATATATATTTTTATGTTATCCCAGCATGTTGAAAACATACAATCTAAGAGCACAACAAACCATACCCAGCATACTATCTATAGCCACCGTGACTATAACATATACATGTACATCACTATCCAGTCATAATAATAAATGCGTTCAAGCAACATTCTTCAAAAGAAATCTCTGCATAGCCTTCTTAAATTTGAGTGGAGTCACCATATGGGAGTCTCTCTGTTTTTATCGAGCACTATTTGCCTCATCCAAATTTCTGCCACTCTCTCTTGTAACAGGCCAGCATGTCTTGGTGAATGGTAGTTTCCAAGATTTGGTTTCCTCTTTTTGAATGGTTATTTATGAGGACGTTTCCAGAGTTTCATCCCTAGTTATCTAAGTTTCCCATTTTTTTGTCCTTGTGATTTAATGAGGTTTATCTATTTGATACTCTTTTACTATTAATAAAACTTCTTTTCAGGGTTTGACACCCCCCATAATAATAAATACAACTCAATTGTTGTGCATACCAAAACCAAGGGCAAGTACATCTATCTTATGTATAAACATGTAAAAAAAGATGTACACCCACACACTGAGATCAAAGCTTCATTTTCCCCTTCAATCCTAAGGCTCTCTAGCACTCCTAACTCTATCACCTACATAAAATATTGTCAATATAAATTGAGCAAGAAACCCTTACACATCCTTTGTCGAATAGGTAATAAATATTGCCCTAGAAGAAAGGAACGAGGAAGAGAGTATCTTATATTAAGGGACAATCCATGTGTATCCACGCATCTCAAACTCAACTAAGCAATGTCATACATTATAATCATCAATCATAGCATGTCCATATACCATAAGTTATCATGCATATGCACTCATACATACACACCATTGCAAACATCACACTAGATCTAGACCTTATCATCTAGTATCACATGCACATGACTATCAATGCTTTAATGAAAACCAATCAAACACACACAACAACTTGTACCCCAGTCAATTGATGCATCTATGGGTCTCAATCTAACCTTGAACATCACACAAGCCAACAGTAATCCACTATAAAGCTCCAAATCCTACTACCCAAACCATCACGAAAACAAGCACATCTCATACCATAATACCACATAACATAACATACTAGATCAAATTGGAAATAGCTATAATGCAACACCAACATAAATATATAACCTATGTGGCAACTAGTATACTGCATTCAATGTAGCATGCGTAATAGTTGCCATGAGTACTCATCATCAAATGCTTGTAGGTTTTTTATTAACTTTTTTATTAATCTCAATTGTAGCTAGTTCCTATCAACCCATGACTCACATCCACTAGCCTTCTAAAGGGTAGATTGTAGGTATAACCTATAACTTGCCTAGATCTCATACCAATTATAAGGACAATCACACCTACACTCTCCCACTCTTAAGATGATGTCTAAGATAGAAGCCTTACTAATGCATCGCAACAAGGGTTATCTGATCCATCTTCTAAGTGCCTCGTAACTAATTTGTCCACTTCCTCATGCTAGCTTCACTCATCAACCAATCACAAGAAACCCATGTTACATGCGTCATTGAAAGAACTCATACTAAAGTAGGCTCACTAAAACCACATCCCATTAAAGTCATACAATCAACAACATGTCCAAATGCATCACAAAGCATCATACCACAACCAATAATTACAAAGCATGTATCATAGTCATACATCCATCGAGTCAAAGCCTACCTAATAAAGAACACATATCTATCTCACATATATCAAAACAACAACATCATAGTCATATTGTACATATCATACACCATAGCATATGAAGCCTTGAAACCCATGGAAGCATATCTACATTCACTTTTAAACATTAGAAATGTTTTCACAAGTCTTATAGTCATTGCGACTCAAATGCTACTAGATGATAGCTTGCAATTAGTCCTTTGTCCTTGGTCTTGACCCTACTGTGACTTGCGATGGAGTTGCACTTGCCATCACAACCACCTTGATAGCTAAATGCAACTCACAATGATAGAAAATTTCAGAAATTGAAACCATTGAACTTCCATTATGATCCCATTGTGTGGCAATTGTGACTCATGACCTAAGCTATTATAGGCATTATGACTCTACTATAAGGACATCATGACTCACATCCTTTCATAAACCCTAATGTGATCTAGCCATGAGTTCATTGCAATCGCTAACCCAACTAACACAAGAAAAATTTGTATAGTTTCAACAATCTTAGCAAACAAACTAATCATCCAACAAAATATTAGTCTAGCAAGCATAGTCATGCAATCTAGTGAGCCACTAAAGATTACCAGTGGAATCCTACAATCCCCGAGAGTCTCCACATAGTAATATCACATTATACTAAGCATAACTAACTTAGTTAATAAATGCATCATAATCAACCAATACCTAAAGATCCTTTCACATAGAACCAAACTGAAGTTTGTAACATTGATTGCATTTATTTATCACACAACCCATATACACAACTATGCATACTAAATTCAAAATAGGAGAAGAAAAAGCTAAAGAAAACTTATTGAACAAATCAAACATCTCTTGAAATTCAATATGACAGTAGCAAGTTTAGAACTTAGATAAAACTTCATGTCAATCCCACTAGATCCCAAATCTAAGCTTCAAAAACATAATTAGCCTAAACTCAACTCCTAGATAGACACACAACTTCAAAATCTACAAGAAAAGGTAGCAATGATAGTAAGGTTTTTTTGATGCACAAGTAATGGAATCCAAATACAAGTATAAAGAAGAAGAAAATGGTTTCTGTTTATATTTTTATTATAAAATATACAAAGGGGTCTACTACCCATAAATAACACATGAAGACTCCAAACCTAAGAAAGCTCATCTTGTGCACATCTCAACTATAAACCAAATGCATAATGAAGCTTCAACAAACATAGCCACATCACTCTCATGCATAAGTTATAAGCACATACCAAATTGCTACTCTTGTCCCTAATCCTTCATCCCTACTAGTCGTAATATTTGTTTAACACATCACACAAGATTAGTGTACATAATCATGCCATAAAACATAAATGGAACATTAGTAATCACATAACCTATAACATCATGAATATTTCTAAATATCATATGGTCATGGTAATATAAGCTACCTAGTCAAATCCACACCTCGAACCATCACAATGCACATATACATAACAAAGCATCACACTATACCAAGGGGTCTTATCGAGTGATGTTACAATTATGCTGTTGCTCTTGGAAAATAATTGTATAAAGATGCTTCCAAATATCTTTAAATATCATATGATCATGGTAATGTAAGCCAACTATTTGGACCCATACCTTAAACTACCACTAAGCATGTATGCATAACAAAACATCACATTATACCAAGGGTTCCTATATAGGGTTGTTAAAGCTATGCTCTTGCTATTGGAAATATTATACAATGAAGTTTCCAAGCTGAAAAGTATTCAAACAACCTAAGATGCTTCCAAATACAAATAAATGAAGTAGATAGAGCATGTTGATAATCAAGAATGATATCATTGATGTTTGGTTGAAAGTTACTACAAATTCTAGATATTCATTTTTAAGCACGTTATGTAATTAAACACTAAAAAATATGCAAACATGATTTTTCACTTCTACATAGATGATGTTCTTATACAAATGTTTTTTACACTTCTACAAGAACACCTCCACAAGCTAAGTGTCAAAATACTTAGTGTGTGGTCATAAATAGTCTTCAAATCAATGCAACCCTTGATATATCAATGATCATGAAACAAAGGGGTACAAACCTCTAATCAAATATGAACTTAGCCTACTGCACATGAACTAGAAACAATAGGGAAATGATGAAAAAGTAAGGTTTTAATGCTAAAAAATACGTGTAAATCGTTGAAAAAATAACTAAGTATAACTAGCAAAACATAACCTAAGCATGGAATAGATTATGAGTGATAAAATAAAAAAAATAAGTATAAAATCTAAGAAAATGAGCATAAAATATTAAAATGTTTGAAACTGTGGCATGGAAAAAAGGGTCTTAGATCCCTTTCCATATAATAAAATGTTTTATTAATGAGTAACAAAGTGTTCACCTCATATGGAAGGCCAAAATTGCAAGTCATAAATGAAAAATGCAAGTGAATCAAAAATGATAATAAAAGCTCAAATGTTAAGCAAAATATGGATTTAGAGAGTGGAATTAAATGTCTGAAGAGTTAGGATATGAATAAAGAAGCTGTAGGCATAATCTAGAATCAATTTTAGGCCAAAATGGGGATATTTTGGCTAAGGGTTCCATCATTGACTCTGGAGTTGAAAAAAATATAACTATGGAATTTGTTGGAGAAGCTTGAAAATTCTATCTTTGAAAATAATACTAAAGATGCAAAAAGTGGCCATAGAGCACATAGATGTTGCAATGGTAGTAAGCACTCATGCTTTTAATCTCCTAAAATTTGACAACTGCTCTCAAATCTCAAGAAATCCACCCTAAAATTTGTGTTTCAAGCTTATATTTATAAGCCCAAAGTTGCCAACTTCAACTTAGGGTTACTAAAATCAAACTCATAGTGATGAGCAGCAAGGTACCCCTATGCTCAACCATATGAATATGAGTGTGTATGTGCGATCTAGTCGAACTCTATGGACAAACTAGTTAGGATACCTAGACAGTTATACGTTGATCGCAGTTCATTGTCTTCCCACCTAGACTATATTTGCTTTGTCACATATGGTTTAGTCCAGAGTGAGGTGTATGATGTGATTCCTAATTACTATGCTACTCCTAAATTCAATAAGAAATAACTTAAGTGAACTAATAGACAATGGAAAATAAAATCTCAGCTAGCCTAAGTGCGATGAGCATCTGTCCTTAATCATCCACATGCATCTTGGACATCATGTACTACTTTTGGGGTTACTAAGCGCATATTACTTCAGCACTACTAGATACACTGCTAGATTACCAAGTAGTTACCCTTAAATGTTCATCATTAAGACGTACCCATTCCGCATTAACAATAAGAATAGTAAATAATAATAAATAAATATTAACTAAGAAAACAATAAATAATAATTAACAATGATACAATTAAAAACCAAGTGAATGCTGCAATGATGGAGTAATCTCGATCTTTATTGTCGATTGTGTGCGTGTCCAAGTACGTCACACTCAAACAAAGGTTCTATACAATTATAAACATCACACTGCAGGCATGCACTTGGGAGAGAACCGAAAACTAACAAAAAGACTCAACCCTAAAAGACTTACCAAAATACGTCTTTTCCTATGCGTCTGAGTGCTATATTTATAGGCCAACACAGGAATCACGATATCATGTATTCGATATTGTTATCTAGGCTGCAATATCACGTACTTGGTATTGGGGCCTGGCAAACTGTGATTCATCATACCCCCACGACTGAATGACAACTTATTCTCGAGTCAAACAATCAACATGAAAACGAGGTCATTTGATTACATAGTGGATAGGTATGGGATTATGGACTAACTATGAATTTGTTCATGCCACAGTGTGAAATTAAACAAAAAAAAAATTAGGGCACCAACATAGAATACAAAAGACAAAATTGTTGGAATTCATGTGGTTCCTGGTGGTGGTGGCTCCTCCATGGGCCTCTTCCCTTTATCTTGTGCTCTAGGATTTGGAAATGGATATCTCGGAAGAAGTGCTTGAAGCTTTTATTCTTCGGTTTGGGGATCATGTGCCATCCATGTTGATGTTCCAATATTTGATGGAGTCGACACCTCCCATGGACACGACAGTTGCAGAAAAATCTGATTAGCTTTGACGTATCAAGCCGCAAACAATTGTCGTTCCTCCTCATAGGCTTTGGCTTTGTCTCTACATTCTTGGTAATTTGCGAGCCATTGAGCCAAATCTTCCATGACATCTTTTTATCCTTGGTAGTTGGCCTTAACCACCTTTAACTCAGAATTTGTACCTCTAATTTCTATAGTTCCTTTTTGTGTTCAGCAAATTCTGCTTCATACTTGGCATAATTCTTTCCTTGGGTATCCTACTATCAACATGGCTAAGTTGGCATATCGCAGGTTTGCCAACTCCATGTACTTAGTGAGATCCTAGATCTGCAGGTCCTAGCTCTTTAGTTCTACTTGGTGAACAAAGGTATAAATATATAGTATGGCTCGCCAGTCAACGTTCTGAGCACTGAGAGTGTTGATATGGGTCTTGGCCATATGGATTTCTTTTTCAATGATTTGCTTGTACATCCCCACCTAGTCTCGGAAATGTTCCTTCAACTTTTCATGTTGCTTAGCTTTATTCTGTCATGCACTTATTTCAATGGTCGTCTTCTGATGGATCATGCGTACCTCCTCCATTGAGAGGGTTCTATTTTCTCTGGCAAATCCATTCATGTCCTAGTTGACCCTTATTAATTATTCTTGCATTTGCTAGAAATTCTCCTCGAGAACTTTCTTCTATTTTTCAATTGTGGTCAACCAAAGATTCTCAATGGCAAGGAGTTTATTTTCTTCTTGTAAGGTCTTGAGTGCTTTAGCATGTGCATACGTTTGGGCATGTGCCTTTGAAGCATTCCAATTAGCCTTCTCTTTTTTCCTTGCCTTACTTTTATTCTCTTCTAATAGTTTATTTAGTTGCTTTGTTTGAAATGACTTTAGCTGGTTAGCTAGGATAAGTTGGGACGGTTCCCTTATGTGGCTTGCAGGGCAACAAACTTCTCTTGGAGTCTTCTCAACTCATCCTCAACATGTTTGGCCCTAACCTCTACCATGACGAACTTTCATTTTGTGTGAAATGAGGTTTGATTGTGTTGTGACATCTTGAAGGATGTCAAACAAGGATGTCATTACTTGTCCTATTTGCAACAACTAATCCAAAGCATCCACATGTTCCACAAAAGTTATTGAGGGGTCGGTTAGGACTTGAGCATCGCGTGCTCCTGTGAGGTCTTTTGGTGGCACAACAGGGACATTAAATGATTCTTTGATGTGGTCTGCAACCACTTCTACTACTCCAACTGCACCTTGGTGTTACATGAAGACTACTATGGCACCTTCTCTAGTTTTTAATTGCACTTGAAAAGATACAATGTTTCCAGAGTTCTGTTGTGACTAATGTGATTCCCCTCCTTCGGTTTGTATAAAAACCTTGTCTCGTGTGTGATCAATTGAGACCATGGGTTGTATAGCATCATCAATGACCTTGAAGAGGTTATCCTCATCATGACTTCACCAACTGACCGATTCTATGATGGCCCTGAGATGGCTCATCAACGGTTGATAATCTTATGGTGATGGTGGTGGTTAGTCTTGCTAGCCTGTGGGTTACGTGCTAGGCCCTGCTCCCTATTGTTAACTAGGCCTCATGTCCAAAAGTTGGCTAGGCCCTGCTATTTGAGGTGTAGTGGGCCCAACCGTTTGCTCTTGCTTAGGCTCCAATGTCTCACCAACATCTTTCCTCAATGCTAGTGGCTTCAGTAATTCGACATATGAGGCATTTTGAGCTTTTCTAGGGACATCATTAGTGCACCCCAAAATTCCAACACGTCGACACAACTTCCTGATTAGATAGGGAAAAGGCAATGCAAACTTCTCCATCTTACATTCTTCAAACTGCCTTAATATTTTTGTGAGATATAGGTGGGGCAAGTTAGCATCAACCTTGCCCATCAAGATTGCACTTCCTCTGGCCACATAGGTGGAAATTCTATTTAGTCCTTTTGTTGGGAAGAGGTGATATGTGCTAATTTTGAAATAGATTCTCTCTTCAAGAGTGAGTTCCCCATATGTTTTATCTTCCTTGCCGTACACCCTTTTTAACCATATTTTCCATGCATCAGCATTAGAGCAAGTAGATAGGTGAGCAACCTTGGGCCCTGTATTCGAAAGGTTCAGAACTTCCGAAATGGCCTTAGCAGAGAAATCAAATAAAATCCCACCAATATCAGTGATGGTACCTTTTTCCTTATTATGCCAAAATTGGTACGTCTCCCTTAAATACCATTCACCGCTCTCTGAGAGAACAAGCCACAATGGAGTTCCTTTGAGTTGATCTTTGACTAACTCAAGGGAAAATTTAGTAAAAGGTCCAAAATTGAGTTCCACGATCACTATAACTGACGTGGACCTTTCTTGAAATACTTGAACGCATTCTGAGGATAACATGAAATGTTGTCCCTATTCAGGTGCCCTACCTTCTCCACTTTCTACATGCCCAGATTGTGCAGTAATAGGGGGTTCTTGATGGATGTTGAATGATTATGCCTCTTGCTCTGCATGTTCTACAAGAGGTCCTTGGCCTTTGCCTCTCCTTGACTGTTTGGATGCACCCTGAGAGGGTCCTCCCTATTGTTCTCATTTAGGGGCCATCTACAATCACACAGGATCAACTGTTAGTAAATTCATTTAACATAATTTAATTATCTTATACCTTACTTATTACCTTTAAAAGAATTCAATTATTTCTTAGTATGATTCAGAGCTGGAAATTTTTGAGAAAATCCCCCTAAAAGTTTTAATGTTGGGCCCAATTAGGTGACTCCAAAAATAATTCTCATGGTTTAGGTGAAGAAACACAATCAGTTTGGCATAAGTTCTTAGCATTTCTTAACATCAATTACCCCTATGATATCCTTTGGGAAACAGTGAATTTTGAAAAAGTTATGGGCAACTTGGAGCATATCCTTTCCCCATGACTGAGTTAAACACTTCAAGTTTAAGCAAGTTCGATTGGGAGAAGAATCAAAGCATTAATGAGTAAGATATTGATGTTTAAATGATAGGTGTGCAAGCTTAAAAATTCGTGGAAGAAAATTGCAACAACTCCCCTCACGTGAACAATTGAAAATGACGTTGACATGTGATGAGTCGTCATTTAGTCCATCACAATATCCCAGATGTGATATCACGTACGTGATATTGCAGCCTGTCTCCTCATCTATAAATAAGAGGTAGATAGTTCCAATAGGAAGCTTTTTAGTCAGTTTTAGTTTAAGTGTTAAAGTTTAGTTCTTGTTTTTCTCTCAACCCTTTTCCTCCCAGTGTATGCCCGTAGTGGTGAATGTAATTGTACAACATCCTTTATTCGAGTATGACGTACTTGGACACGCACATGACCGATAATAAACATCGAGATTACTTCATCATTGCAACATTCACTTAGTTTAATCAATTAATTAATTGTTATTTACTACTTTCTTAGTTAATACCTTCTTACCCTAAACTCCTATTAAACGTGGAATGAGTACGACTTGATTACGAGCATTTAAGTGTGACTACTTGGTAACCCAGTAGCGTACCTAGGATTTGCGCTTGGTAATCACAGTGGTAGTCATGCACGAAGTCCAAGATGTGTATAGATAATCAAGGAATGGATGCTCATTGCACTTAGGCTAGCTAGATTCCTTCTCACCCTTTCTTCCTTAGCTTAGTTAATATTATCTTCCATTGTCTTCAGGAGTAGCATTAGGTTAGAAACACATCATACACCTCACTCTAGACTAAACCATATGTGACAAAGCTAATACTAGTCCAAGTGGGAAGACAACGAACTGTGACCTAAGGTTAACTGTCTAGATGCCACAACTAGTCTAGCTACGGAGTTCAACCAGATCACGTGTGTAATGCTCGTATTTGTATGGTTGAGTGTAGGGACACCTCGCCACTCATCATTGGCGCCGTTGTCAGGGATGGTGCTAGTTATCTAGATTAGTTATATCATACAAGGTTGCTGTATAGGAATTAACGATATATCTTTTAGAAAGAAATAATTATAAAAATTCACACGTAAATTCACACATAACTTCACAACCATGCCTTTCCTACAAGATTATGATAATGCCACACCTAGTAAGGAAGTTCATTGGATAACCAACAAATTATATGACAATGAAGATTGGAGTACACAACCTGAGGTGGGGGTTTCTTATAAACATAAATGAAAACAACGTCATTCCAACTCACAAAAGCATAACTTACCTGATGACGATGAACCCCTACTGGCCACTACAAGCCTAACACAAATACAAGAGGTTGTTTGAATCTCCCGTAGGCATCATAGAGAGAGCCTTCTACCCAAGCTCGATTTAAACAACTTCCCTAATTTTTTAGGAGGCTATGACTTAGATCCACAACAACATTTACAAGCCTTCTACGATGCCTACACATGGAACAACATTGATAACGGTTGGCAAAAACTCAAGCTCTTTCCTATGACACTCGTTGGCTAGGCAAAAGTATGGTATAAATCATTAAAACCAAATTCAATACAACGCTAGCCAACAATGGTAGAACTCTTTAGCGAAAGATATCAAACCTACACAAGAGTGTCATCCTTGAAGAAACAAATCCAAGAGTGAAAACAAGAACAACATGAACCCTTGGACATGGCCTTAGAAAGATATTATGCACTATTAAACAACTATCTAGGCCATGAGTTCTCCAAGGAAAGGCTAATGTACCATATCATTGATGGGCTTCGTGATGCACCAAGAGAAACCATAGGGATGTATGCCCAAGGTCAACTATACGAACTATGAACCCATCAAGTCCAAGAGCTTATTAAGCAGGTAGCAAAAGAAGAAGGATAATTGGCTCGATGGGAGAGTGTTGAAAAACATCAACGGGACCAAAATCTCAACTTAACAAAGGTCCATAATCACAAAAAGGAGAAATTAACCTCTCTCAAGGGGGAAGAACCATCTTTGCTAGTACAACAATCATTAGAAGAAGTTGAGGCAAAGATCAATAAGATGTTGGAATGGATGTATCAAAAGTGTGGAGAATATATTGATATCATTGGAGATAGAGTTTTGACAACCCAAGAAGCAAGACAAAGTCTCAATAGATAATCGAAAAGAAGGGATAAGGAAAATAAGGGCCCAACTGCCAATCACAAGTATGAATGCAACATTTGCCTGTACGATCACCCCAAGGGTCAATGCCCAATCCTGTTATATTTATCTGAGCATTGGGAAAGCATGTTACATCTCGAGTTCATACAGAGATACTGTGTTCGATCACAGTGGCAACAATCCCAGTCGTGGGGGAAACCACCCCTAAACTGGAGACACCCTTCGTATCATCTGAACCCAAACGCTTATCTAGTTAAACATCTTGTTTCCCCAACTAGGTCAACATACTCTACCTCGCTGCATTACTATTCTCCTCAATACTATTAGCCCATGTTCTCAACACAACCATCGCCTTGTGTACCACACACTTCTCCTAATTTTCAACATTCTCATAGTTTCCCTCCTTATACATCGCCACCAACTATTCCTAAGGTGCCTGCACCACAGCAACACCCTACGAACGTTACTTGTGCTACTATTGCCAACAGTAGTGGGAGACCTCAGCAACATCGAAGGTGTCCCTTCTTTAGAAATGACCCTAGGAAGGGACAACACAATTCCAAGGCCACTGCATCCTCCAACTCCGCATAAGTTCAAACCTATGGTGCACCCTTATCTTTGAACCCAACGCCTCATGTTACTTCATCAAGGCCACCAATTAACACTCCAACAACCATACTGCCCAATGAACATAGGAATGGAGAGCAACAACCTGATCCTTGCATACCATCTAATGGTCTCAATTATCATAGTGGGTCAACTATTTACCCAAGAACCACATCTTACAAATTGCTCCACTATGCTTACTATAATTAGGTGTGTGAACCCCGATGGGGTAAATATGACCAAGTCTGAATATTTTCAACATGCAAGGAACCTCATCTTCCATTTATTAATCCTTGCCATCCTCAACCATTTAGCTATGGAGGATATCCTCCATTCTAGTAACATGCAGGATTAATAACCACTTTTCATTTTCTTTAATTTTACAACTTTTTGTTTTTCAGTTTTTCATTTTTCAATTTCTTGTTTTATCATTTTTTATTTTTATCTTTTTACACTTTTGTAAGTAATCTCATCTACGAATAAAACACTCATGTGGATTGTTGGTTGAGGTGTGTTCTATGTTATCGAGTCTCGAGTGATCAATTCTTTGGATAGTGAGCCCATTACACCCACTCATGCACTCTACAAATAAGAGGTTCTGTTCGAGGGTACAATGATATTATTGACATTCTTAAAACTTAAAATTTAATTTTGTATTCATTATACCTAGAATGAAGAAGGATGAACCAAGAGGGAATGATTAGGGTGTGACTTGAGGATTCTCTTTGGTGACGTTTGTGGGAGTTATCATGCAACGTGGTTGTACTAAGATCCTTGTAGATCTAACAAAAAATGGGAGTAAGAGTAATAAAAAGGGCACTCAAAAATCCAATGTTATTCTAGGGGGTCCCATTGGAAAGACATGCACCCATGCCTGAAGGTTGGCGGCTTCTCTGGACTCAGCGATCGAAAAAAAAACGAAAAGAAAAGTGCCACAAAACAAAAATCGCTCCTCCCTTGAACAAAACGTCAAGTGATCATATGCCTTGTTGTTATGATACTCTCATAGTTGCTCATCATGGGATGAAATAATGCGATGTCACTAATTAGAGGAATGGACTTGGTCCTTATCTTGGAATGATGGGTTAATGACACCTTAATCATGCTTTACACGTAGGATTCACTGTGCCCTAGGTTAGTTACCTCATGTCCCAATCTCTACAATCCCTTTCTATAGTTCGTCTCATCTCACTATTTGTGTAATTGTAGCTCGTGTCATGTGTAATGTAGAATTCTTACGTCATTCTGGTGATATTTACATGTGTGTGTTTTGTGGAACCAATGTGGATTACATTTAACCCTTCGAGTGCCCACGGACACTTTTAAGTGTGGTTACACAAGCGCATTATAGGTTGAACCTGCTTTGGGGAGGATCCACTTGTGTAATCTTTTGTAATTCTCACTTATGAAACAGCTCACACACACCATTTATTACCCTCAGCCTATTTTTCATAACATTCTTTCCCTATTATTATTATCCCTTTGAATCAACGTTCCTATGTACCATCACATAGCCTTTTTCTCTACCACCCAATGTCCTTATTGATAAAACCCATAGATCATTAGTTGTGCCTTCCAAACCATCTAATTACCCTAGAACCCTTCAACATGTGTCACATGTCCTAATTTCCATTTTTGATTCCAAGAAAAACCTTCAAAATTTGGTATTTTTCCTTGGGCCTAAACATCGATAGTCCGTGATATCGTGTATGTGATATCATGGTCGACGCAATATTGCATACACGATATCATGTCCCATAAACTTATAAATAGGTGACCCCCCCACAACACTTAGCATCATTTTTCACAATTCATGCGGGGGAGTTTTTCAAATGTTTTCTCTACGACTTGCGAGTGTGACACCCTTGCTTTTCTAGCTATATCTTGCTCACTCGTACTCCAATTTTCATTTTGTCTGGACCTGCTTAAACCCGGAGTGTTCAGCTTAGTTGTGGGGGAGGGACACTTGCTGAATAGCGCCTAAATTTTTTGGAATTTATCATTGCCCAAAGAACATTATCCAAGGTAATTAGCTATAACATTTAGAATAATTGTGCCAAAAAATCATTTAATCCCTTTAGGTACACTGAGAAATTAAAATTGGAAACCACCTAAGTAACACAAACTTAGTATTACAATCTTTTGAGCAATATCACATGGAGATAAAATAAATTAATTAATTAAGGTAAGCAGTAAGGTATAACTTAACTTCAAAAACAACCTTACTAATGCTTGCCCCGTGTGATTGCAGATGGCCCCGAAACGTGGACAACAGAAAGGTCCTGCTCAAGGTGGAAGCAAACGACCTAGGAGAGGTGAAGGACAAGTCCCTGAGAGACAACATGCAAAATAGGAGGAATAATCGTTTAGTATTTATCAAGAGTACCCTTCTACCGTATAGTCCGAGTAGGCAAAAGGAGGAGCTGCTGCAGCGCCTGAACACGGACAACATCTCATGTTGCCCCAAGATTGTGTTCAGGCCATCCATGAAAATTCCACATTCACTATGGTGATTGTGGAATTAAAATTTGAATCTTTTGCAGAGTTCGCTCCCGAGGCTATTAGTGATCACCTCAAAGGATCTTCCTTATGACCTACCCTCTCTGAAAGCGGTGCCTGGTACCTAGGGGAGACGTACCAATTTTAGCATAATAGGGAACAAGACACCACTATCCATATTTGTGGTGTGACAGTCGATTTCTCCACATAGGCCATTTCAAAAGTATTAAACCTGCCAAATACAGGGCCCAAGGTTGCTCAATTATCCACCCGTTCTGACCCTGATGTGTGACGAGATTGGTTGGAAAGGACGTATGGTAGAGATAAGACATTTTGTGAGTTGACGACGGAAGAGAGGATCTATTTCAAAATTGGAGCATATCACCTCTTCCCCACGAAGGGCTTAAAAAGAATTTCAACATATGTGGCAAGAGGATGTGCAGTGCTGATGGAAATGGTTAATGCTAACTTGCCTCATTTATACTTAACGGAGATCCTGAGGTGGTTCGAGGAACAGAAGATAGGGAAGATGGCATTGCCTTTCCCTTGTCTTATTAGAAAGCTTTGCCAACGTGCTGGTATCCGGGGATACACTAATGATGTTCTCTGAAAAGCTGAAAATGCTTCATATGCGGAACTGTTAAAGCCACCAGCCGTAAGGAAAATTACTGGTGAGATGCTTGGACCAGAAGAAGAAGAATAGATGGTTGGACCAAATGCAACTCAACTTGCAGGACCCAGCCAACCTCCAAGTATAGGACCTAGCCAACAAGAGGAAGCAGGGCCTAGCACAGGCCAGGATCAATTTTTGCCACCGCAAGACTACAAACCGTCGATGAGCCATCTCAGGGCCATCGCTGAGACCGTCAGTTGGGGAAGTCATGATGATGCAAATCTCTTCCATGTCATTGACGATGCCATGCAGTCCACGGTTTCTTTGGATCACACAAGGGGTGAAGTGTCTATTGATACAGGAGGAGGGGAAAGTAGTTGGTCACTCTGGTGGTCATGCAACACTAGGATGTCATGGGAGCTGTAGAAGTGGTCACAGATGACATTAAAGGATCGTTCAATGTACCTGTTGTGCCACTAGTAGATCTCATAGGAGCACAGGATGCTCAAACTTTGGCCGAAACCTCAATGACTCCTGCGGAACATGAGGATGCACTTGATCGATTGCTACAAACAGGATAAGTAATGACGTCCCTGTTTGACATCCCTTAGGATGTTACAACAATTCAATCAGACCTCATTTCCATGAAGGGGAAGTTGGTCTTAATAGAAGTGAGGGCTAAGCATGCTGAAGAAAAGGTGCAGAAATTTCAAGAACAACTTGTGGTCCTACAAGTAGCTCAGTGGGACCCTTTGCAATTTGTTCCCACAAACCAGCTAGATAGCTTCAGAATTGAGCAACTAACCAAGCTACTAACAGAGAATAAAAAGGTGGCTAAAGAAAAAGAGAAGGCTTTTTGGGATGCCTCTATAGCATAGGCGCAAACTCATGCACATATTAAGGCACTCAAGGTCCTACAGGAGGAAAACAAACAACTTGTTGCTGATAACCTTCGATTGACTGCGGTGGTGAAGAACATTTCCATAGTTATGAGAAAAATTCATCTTGGTCAACCAAGACATGAGCCTTTTAGCCAGGGAGAATCGAACCCTCTCAATGGAGGAGGTACACGCTATTCATCAAAAGTCAGCTATTGAAATAAGCGCATGGAAAAATAAGGCTAAATGGCATGAAAAGCTAAAGGAGAACTTCTGAGACCAAGTGGGGATGTACAAACAGATCCTTGAGAAGGAGATCCATATGGCCAAGGCCCACATCAATGATATCAGTGCTCAAAACAATGACTAGAGGGCCATATTGGACACATATGCGTTTGCCCACCAGGCAAAAGTTAAGAACCAGGACTGAAACACCACTAATTTCGGCCTAACACTTTGAAGCGAGAACAACTCAGACCCTCTTGAGCATTTGGTAGGCAAAAATTTGACTAAGGCATGTAACTCACGCTCGACTTGTCAAGCCACCTTGTTCAAGCTTAGCTTGTCAAGCTAGCTTGCTCACACTCTACTTGTCAAGCTAGCTTGCCCTCAGCGTGAGCAACTCCAATGACTTCAAAATCAATTAGAGATGGTCCAATCTGAGGGTGCAAGTCATCTTCATAGGGCCACTATTGTCCACTTCAAGTATCAGCATTCGGGAATTCAAATTTTGGGTCAAATTGTACAAATTTTCTCACTCACGCTATGGTCACGCTGGCAGCGTGAGTACAACGTGAGCAACTCTAAGAGCCTTAAAACTGAGTCGAAATGATCTAACTTCCAAAGTGCAAGTCATTCATAGGGTTCATTGTTGACAACTTCAAGTCCTAGCCTCCAAAATTCCAGATTTCAGGTCCAAAATTGCAAGTTTTTGTAGCTCACGCTTTGGTCACACTAAGCTCACATTGGCAGTGTGAGTCCAGCGTGAGCTACCAAAAGTGGTTTAAAACAAGGAACATCCAAGCTCATTTTTTGACTTGTAGATCACTCTCAAGGTCAACCATAGTCAGACAATTACTGTACTCAAGAAACAGGCTTCAAAGGTTAAAAATTAGTGTGAAAGACATCATTTTTAGCTCACTCATGCCTAGGTCATGCTGACGTCACGCTGGTAGCGTGAGTGCAGTGTAAGTACAGCTTGAGTACTGATCACGCTCGGTCAAAAGCACGTCGAACACACTCTAAGGACATGCCAAGACAAAATCAACTCACACTGAAAGCTCTGGTGAAATAGAGATGCCTCAAACAGCCACAAAACCACTCAAATCGACATCCTGCAGCAATTAATTCAAGTACCGAGAAGTTTCAAGCAAGCCGAAATCAATCTCTCTTGTTGTACATTATGATTTTCATTGTAAATTTTCATCATTTGTGAGCTTTTCAAGCTCTTATGCTCCAAATTTTATCTGCTTCCATGGGCATAAGCTAGCTTGCGTAAGCCAATACACGTTGTAAGATACAGTGCATTTGTTCAAGAATGTAGCTCGCCTACGCACATCCAATTGACATGTAGCTGTCCATCTAACACCTATCACATGATCCATTTTCCTCTCAACTCTCAGCCATTGATCCACCTATGAGTTCCATACCTGAACCTAGCCAAACCTTATAAATACCCCATCCATTCACATGAACGGGGTTGGCAATTTTAAAGGTTGATAGCTTGGAAAACACTGACTAGCAACTTTTGGATGCTCAGGCACACTTGACTCCTAGCATCCAAGCCCCTGCAAGCATATCACCCCAACGCTTAGCACTTGACTTTCCATCCACACGTGCAACTACGCTTTGACCGGTGCACATTCATTCTAAGTAATACAATATAGTTCATTTTTTACCTTCCATTATATTGTTTACTCTGTTTTAAATTCAATTTATGCCTTGTTTACAATACAGTTCTGTATACACCTTGTTTGCATTTCATGAGTCACTATTTACATTTCATGCATCAATTACGATAACCCTAGTGCAAGCCATAGCTTACGTTTGAGGAAGTCCTTGGTTAATTTGTGTGTAGACCATCCAAGGCACTCTACCTTCATTTTCCTTTCCAGCTTTCCCTCATGCGAAGGCAGGGTCAGCTGTACCTATCCAGTGATCTTTTGGTATCTGTTTTTCCTTCTAGCCTTACATCGATGATTTCAGTCAGTATAGTAAATTGGCGCTAGAAGGAGGGATGAACATGTTTACCGTCCTGTTGAAATTTTGATCATGCTACCTATTCAAACGCTACACAGACCTATTCAAATGCTGTGCAAAACAAGTATTGAAACTAAAGCCCAGCTTGTCAAGCTAGCTTACACATGCTCAGCTTGACCTACTCACGCTAACCCTAATCACTCACGCTAGCTTGTCAAGCTAGCTTGTCAAGCTAGCTTGCTCACGCTATCAGCTTACTCACGTTGTCAGCTTACTCACACTCAAGCCAATTTACACGCACCTAGTTTACACATGCCTAGTTTATTCACACTCACTATGGAATCTTCCCAGATCAACATAGTGACACTGCCGATCTTTGACTTTGGGGCTGAAACCTCGAACCTTGTGATTGCTACGGAACCCATACCTATTATTGAATAGATAAACCCTCAAGGCCCAATTTGCCAATCACTTAGGCTACAAGGCAAAGACCCTACTTACACAATTCTCACACCAGAATAATATAACTTCATCTGTGTGAATATTCAAGCCAACTTGCCTATCGATCGCATAGAGAGAGAAGCAAAGCAAAACTATGTGCTCATTTACAAAGAAGGTTGTGAGTTCACTCCCTTAGCATTTGATATAATCCCCCTTTCCAAACACCATCATCGACTCATATCTCAGCTTCTCATGGCAAGGAGTCAAGCCTTACATCCACCTCCAATAAAGCCTCAAAGTGGAAATGAGGAAGATGACTTTGCAGCCCAATTTGAGCATGGGGATTCATACCATACTATCAGTCCTCATGCCCATAAAAACTCTTTATTCCAACCTTTCCTAGAAGAAACTATGCTTCCTCCTTCATCCGCAAACACTCGAGCACCGTTTCTCGATAAGAAGTACCCGCTTCCATTCCCACCTTCTCCATGTCCAATGGTTGATTTGATACATCCACTTCCATCATACCTTTGCAAGTACAGTCCCGACAACCCCCTTCTCAAAATAATGTAGGTTCAATCTTCTGACCTCAGGTAATTAGGATGTCATCAGTTATACCAGCTTCCACATCTACCCATTACATACCACAAGTGCAAACCCATGGAGCACCATTGATTACTTCAGCCCAACATGTTCAGGGTATCACCTCACAACCTTTGGCTGGGTAGTGGGTTTCACCAGCTGTTTAGCAACACCAACCAACTCACTACAGTGTATCACACCCTGCAATCCCATCTCTGAATGTTGCTCCACCACAACAATCGACAATCCAACAGTCTCCCTTTCCACAAATAATGCAATAATTGAATTACTATCAATCACAATCCACTCAACCCACCGATCTGCATACCGCCCAAGAGTGGGTAGACACAAAGAAAATGATGCACTTGTTAACTGAGGAGGTAAAGCACCTTAAAATTGTAAATACTAAGGAAGTCAACGTGCTGGACTTCTACCAAGATAATCCAATTAACCCTTTAGTTCCACCGTTAACCTTACCAAAGGGGATCTCATTACCCTAGCTAACCAAGTATAATGGAGAGGGAGATCCAAACGCCCACCTAGTAACATTTCAACTAGAATGTCTATTGTTTCAGGCCTGGCCTCATGTAATTCTACGTGTGTTTGCTATGTCCTTAACGAGAAAAGCCTTAGACTAGTAACGAGATTTACCTCGTAACTCCATATCCTCTCTAGAAGATTTGTTGCATCAGTTTGTTACCTATTTCAAATATAATCTAAAGCCTGAAGCCACACTGGATAGCTTGATTCAGATCAAATAGGCACCGTTAGAGCCAATACAAAAATTTATTCAAAGATGGAGTGCAACCCTGAATGAACTTCACAAGCCCATCCCTGAAACATATCTACTTACCATCCATTATGCAGCTGTGAATGACTTTATTAAATCGAATTTTTATTATTTGAGTGCCCATACTTTGAGCCAAGCATTCATGCAAATTAAGAACATAGAAGAGGCAGCACAAACAAGTAACGACCCAGCTTACTTGACCTTTAGGAGCTAACATACAAGGAAACATAAGGATAAATCCAAAACGACGGTAGTAGCAGTGGCAGGGACAACCCAACCTAATAATCTAGGACAGAAAGGAAAACAACTCGCTGCTCCAACCGGCCATGAAAGAACCACACCTATGCCTAAACCCAAATCTTCCTTAGATAAAAACACCAACATGGGTCACACTCGTACATTTGAATGAAAGGACCCCACCCAATATACACCCTTGCCTATGAAGCCTTCACAATTGTTAGATCAACTTCTAAAGGTTGGGTTAATCAAACATAAGCAAATGTCCCCTGCAGTATCTCAAAAACATGATCGATTTTGTGAGTTGGCTAAGAACCTAACTTTAGCAACAGCTGGGGTACATTGAAATCATTTACACAGTAGTTTGTCACAAGCAACATAAAATGAACATGCAGGTGTAAAACCATGAACATTCGTAGATTCGTAGAAATGTATTTAAATCTGTCCAAACAAGAAAACAATAAACAACATAGAATTAAACACCAGCAACCAATGAATATTTCAACAAACAATTTGCATCTTCATGTTTCAACACAAACGCCGCTCATGAGGGGGTTTTCCCTGGCACTCACGTTGAGCACCCCTGTGGCACTCATGCTGAGCATCCTTGTCCTCATGTTGCCTACCCCGCAGTGTGCCCTAAACTAAACTCATGCTACCTCTCATGAGGGGATTTCCCTAGAACTCACACTAGGTGTCCCTAGCGCTCACGCTAGGGCTTGCCCTAACAACTCACGCTGGGCATCCTTGGCGCTCACGTTGTGGCCTACCTGCAATGCTCTCACACTGTCCAAAAAAAAACTTGGCCTACCTACAACGCACTCATGCTAGGGGCCTATTCCTGCAACTCATGCTACCCTGGCACTCACGTTGTCCTGGTGCTTACACTGCCCAGGAAAGTAACCCTGCATTGTAACTCACATTGAGTTTTCCTAGGAACGCATGCTGGGGTCTACCCTGGGAAAGCTCACACTGTCCAGGAAGCCTTGGCACTCACGCTACCCTGGGAAAGCTCACGTTGCCTAGGAAGCCCTGGCACTCACGCCGTGCTTGCCCCAGTAAACAAAATGAAAACAAAAAAAATCTAACTCATCCTAACTCAACCGCGTGTGCCCGAAAGACAACAACCGAGAAATACAATAAGCCACAAACCCCCAGGAACAAGCTCTGAATCCCCTAAACAACCCAAAATCACGCTGAACATACGGTAGAAAATGGCAGCCATGAGAGACCATGCTACCCTAGCTAACGCTGTATATGGAATACCGGAGAAAAAAGGAAGAAACGAACCACTGCAAAGCTCCACCCCATGCTGGATTCCTGGCTTGAGGGAGACACTGAAATAGCTCTTCGCTCTCCTCCACGAACACCAAATTAGCTTGCCTTGGCTTGCTTTCCCTTTGCCCTTCATGGCTGCCCTGTAACTCACGCTGACACTCACACTGCACTTCCTAGCTTGCTCACGCTGCAATCCAACGCCCAAGAACTCACACTAACACAAATGATGCCCTTGTACCTCAAAACCCCTTTTAACCCTAATATTCATTCTCAATTTAATTTATTTTTATTTTATTTTATCTTTATTTTTATTTACTCAATTTACCATGTTTCATGTTTAAATTTTATTTTCATGTTATTAATTATGTCATCTTTATGTCATTCTTACATGATATTCCTCTTTATTTTATTCATGTGGGAAAAGGCCAAAATATTAGAGATAAAACTAATAATAATAAAGGAAGGACAAAAAGATTGAAATCAACAAAAAGAATATATATATAAACATATAAAAAATACATAATCATGCGCATAAAAATCCATAAGACTTTAAAATCCCATAAACTTATTGCTCGCACAAAATGTAGAAATTAACAATGCTCCATACATTCATCCATAACACAAAATGACATGAATATTATCGGCCCGGTATGGCCTAAAACTACCATATGGTCTAGGTATGACACTAAACTACTGTTACATTCCGCAATTTCGTCAGTACATAGATACTCATTTACATTTAACAACACCTTTGTCAAGTAAATGTCACTCATTTCGCCCTCGGTTTAAATTGTTAGGAGCAAGCACATGGCCACCAAAAATATCCTTTCAACATTGTCGCTCAGTGGACCATATAGGGAGGTAAAAATAACAATTAATCTAGAATCCTTGGATCTAGACCCATGTGCTTATACTAATTTAATAGCCTCCACTCAGGAAATGTCAGACTGGTCTCAAAATGTGGGTAAGAATTTAGATCTAGAGGCCGATAATATCACTGAAGGTCCTCTTGTTGAAGTCCCCATTACTACATTCAATGATGAAACTAGAACATTGAAATTAAGTTCCCTACTAGGCTCACAACTTGTTAGTGACATCACTCAAGTACTGAAAGATAATATAAAAACATTCGCATGGTCATATACCGACATGCCAGGATTAGACCCCCAAATCGTCCAACACAACATCATTCTTGATGCAAAAGTCAAACTGGTGAAGCAAAAGGCACAAAAGGTTAGACCTGAGGTGGCGTTAGTAGTTCGTGCTGAAATCACAAAGCTCTACCAAGCCAGTTTCATCCGAGCTATTGATTATTCTGATTGGGTATCAAACATTTTCGTAGTCCCTAAGAAGAACAGTAGTACACGCATATGCATTGACTTCCATGATCTCAACACAGCCACTATAAAGGATGACTTCCCGCTACCTAGCATCGATCAACTTATTGACACAACTGTTGGGCATGCACTATTATCCTTTATGGATGGATTTTTAGGATACAATCAAATAAGAATTAACCCAGCACATCAACTCAAAACAACCTTTATGACACCTTGGGGCACATTCTGCTATACAATGATGCCATTTGGTCTTAAAAATGCAAGCGCTACATATCAACGAGCAATGACATATATATTTAGTGATTACATGCTCAATTTTCTCAATAATTATGTTGACGACATTGTAGTTAAATCTAAAACAACCGAGCAACATGCAAAAGATATAGACCTAGTGCTTAAATGTTGTCTCAAATATGACCTCAAACTCAACCAGAAGAAGTGTGTCTTTGGTGTCAAAACGGGTAAAATGCTTGGCTTCGTAGTCTTTGGAACAGGGATACGAGTATACCTTGATAAGGTTAAGGCAATAATTAACATGCAACCACCAAAAAGCCTTACCGAACTATGTAGTCTACAGGGTAGGCTGCAATTCATTAGACGCTTTATCGAAAGGCTGACGGATAAGTTGAGACCCATGCAACACCTATTACGAAAAAATGTGCATTTTCAATGGACCCAACAGTGCCATGAAGCATTCGAGAACATAAAGAAAGAGCTAGCTCAACTGCTGACAGTTTATCCCCCATAGAGCGATAAACCCTTCTACATCTACATTGCAACTTTCGATTCTTCCATTGCATCGATACTTTGTCAAAAACGTAAAGATGGAATCGAGATCCCTGTCTATTACCTAAGCCATGCTCTAATTGCTTATGAACAACGATACAATGACGTGGAGAAATCATGCCTTGCCCTCGTCTTCTCCTTGAAGAAATGGTGGTATTATCTCTTCCGTAATCAAGTTTACATCATTTGTAAGAATCATGTACTCTGCGCCATCACTAACAACATCTATGAGTCAAGTAGGATAGTTAGGTGGAAAGCGATGATTGCAAAGTTTGACTTACACTATGTTGCTCAATCCTCCACAAAAGGTCAAGAAATAGTCACACAATTGACCGTCTCGCTAATGCATGATCAAGCAACGATTAACCCTGAATTCCCCGACGAGAATGTTAATAGTATAGAAATCGTACCTGATAACTACGAGGTAATCCTTTATTTCAATGGAGCTTCAACTTCCCGAGGTGGAAGTGCTGCGGCCATTTTAACATACCCCTCCAGAGAAATCCAACCGTTCACCTACCGATTAACCTTTCCCTATACCAATAACATGGCAAAATATGAACGTCTTCTTAGAGGTCTTCAAGGAGCATTGACTTCAGGAATCGCACGTCTTGTTGTTCGAGGTGATTCACAGTTAGTCATTAATCAAGTCACAGAGGTGTATGCATGTAAGGCTCTCCACTTGCAACCATATTGCGATTTTACCAAACATCTGCTAAAGCAATTAGTGGAAGTGGATATACAGCATGTCCCTAGAAGCAGAAATACCATTGCCGATGCACTTACTACACTAGCTCTAAACATGACACCCAAAATGTTCCACGCGTTGCCTAGTTCTATAACAAATTGTGTCAAACCCATGATCAATGC
>MNCI01001226.1:0-26423 GCA_015680685.1 Gnetum montanum
AATATGAGTTCTAAAGTGGGTAGTAATAACAAATTTTTGTAGGAAGACATTCCTAAAATTGCATCAACATTGCTTGGTTTAAATTCAAATAATTCATCAATGAAAGGCATGTTTTTCAAGGTAAAGTTAATTTCTACATATTTAGTATGCTTGCTCATGGTCATTCCATTTGCCAGTTCTACCTTAATAATTTTCTTGAAATGTAAACTTAATTTTAATAAATTAATTAACTTAGAAGAAATAAATTTATCACTAGCACCATTATCAATCAAAAATTTAATTTTCTTACCTTTAATTAAACCTTCAAAATTTATTAAAGCATATTCAAATTTATGTAAACCTCATTTAATTAATGCAGATATCTTCTTTACAGCCATGGTGGTGGTTGGAATTTTTCCTTTATTCACATTTGGGTTGGGTTTTTGATTTCTAATTTGGTTGATCCTTTGTATTTTTGCTCAAAATTTTGGGTAGTCTCATTTGAAATGATCTTCACCATAAATGAAACATATTGATCTTGATCAAGCTCTCTAGTTGGTATTTC
The DNA here is from genome assembly GCA_015680685.1 of Gnetum montanum. NCBI lineage: Eukaryota > Viridiplantae > Streptophyta > Gnetopsida > Gnetales > Gnetaceae > Gnetum > Gnetum montanum. The sequence continues at coordinate 545 of MNCI01001226.1, forward strand.
CTTTAACGTTGGTTATGGAAAGGTAGTTTCTCAAAGAGTTGCCTATCGAAGGGTAGCCACTATTTGATTCAATTCCTCATAATCCTTAGCAATTCTATATGATTCATCAATGATTTAATGATTATGGGCTCATGTTTAGGGATGTATTTGAGCATGCAGTCCTCTAATGAATTTTAAACCTAATTCTCCCTTATCCTAATAACTTACATATTAAGAAAGATCATAGAATTCTTTCTAGTAATCATCTATAAATCACCTTCCCAACCTTAAGGAATCAAATATTATTTTGCACTCTTTGAGGAAAGAACTGGAAACAAAATTTTTTTCAAAATCTCGATAAAAATTAAGCTAATTTGTAATCAGACCTTAAGATCTCATTCCATTCCACCATGTTGTTGCAAGTCCTCTTCAATACAAGGAGATAAATTCTAAATATTCATGGCCTGACAAATTCAACATATTGAAGTAATTTTTCATTGTATCAAGCCAATCCTTTGTCTTAGCACTGGATCTAGGGGCTCCATCATAATGATTTAATTTTACTTTCTTAGCATGAACATATGTCAACAATTCTCTAGGTGGATTAATCTTGTTCCCATATCCCTCACCTTTTCCTTCAATTCTATGGCCTAAAAGAGGGATTTTGGTATCCTATCCACTACCAGGTGGGGGTTGCGTTTGGTGTGGATCCCTAGGGGGAATTTGATCTTGATCTTGATGTTGTTTCCTAGGTAAATCATTGGTAGGATTTGAAGGTTCAATAAGATGGTTGGTTAATTACTTGACGGAGTCCACAAAGGAATCCATCTTTCCTTGCACATCTAACNGAATGTCAAATTTCTTCTTGAACACCTCTGATCTTATTAATTTGATCTTCAAGGGAATTCATTTAGTCATTGACTTGGGCTTCCATTTTTCTCCAATTTATTCTTTAGGTTCTAGACATCAGTAAGTTGAAGAAATTAGGTATGTTGAGAATCCTTAGCTTCTATGACCCTTTTTATAGGATTCAAAATAATTAGTTGCAAAAGAAATTGAAACTATCATGGATTTCTTATTGAGTACCAAATCCTAATGGTTTTTGGTACCTGAAACAATGAATTAAATGCTAATTTTCAACAATCCAAAAGATAAATTTGATGGTTCCATTGAGTTTGGAAGGTTCAAATACATTGGAATCAGTTTTTGTTTGGTTGAAACAGACTCTATATTCATAATTTATAGTTTTTTTAAGTTTATAAAACTTGCACATTTTTCAATACTTCTAGCGAGGTCACCCATCCTAGTTCTACTTCAAAACATGCACATTTAATGACAAAATTTTTATTCTCTTTGTTAGCAAAGTGCCAATTCAAATTTTCAAAAATAATTGTATGTATTTTGAATTTAAATTAACAATTATGGATGCAATTTCTTTTTGAAATTCCCATTAGTTGTCAACAAATTTGATTTTTCTAGCTACTGATGGATGACCCATTCCAGGGTTCACATGGCCCTCTTTTGAGCTAGTGCAACCTATTGCATAGTCCCTGTAGCCCTTCCTTGGATCAACATGATAATCTTATGGTCTGCACGATCGTTGACTAGGCTTGCGAGGCCTGTTTTAGGGCCCAAGCATGAAGAGGTGATTTTCAATGGTGTCTAAAGAGGTAGTTTTCCCTAGTGTTGGAGGTAGTTATCATCAATGCTAAGGTCGTTATCAGCAACATTAGAGGTGATTATTAGTGGTGCCAAAGGTAGTTATTAGTGGCAAGCAACATGTAGGCAATGGGCAGGAAGGCAATGGTAGGTGCAACAATGCTAATACTAAGCATAGTGTGGTGGCAGGTTCCAGAATTTAGGTGTAGTGCAGTTGCTAGTGATAGAGAACAGAGGTAGGCGCAATGAGGTGCAGTGGTAGGTGGTGAAAGTAAGCACAGTGCAATTTGGTGCATCAGTTAATAGCACTGTGATGCAGGTAGATGGCATGATGCATTAGTAGGCACTATGGTGGTAGACGGTGTGGTGCAATGCAGTGTGGCCAATGCATTGCCCTTAGGGCTGGCCTAAGGACTAGTCCATAGCCATCGACCGTGGCTAACAACAAACCATGGCTATCATCAAGTTGTAGTTGTCAAACTTATCATGGCTCTCCTAAGGGCTTGCAACCCTCAAAAAAATTCCTTTTTTTATTATTAATCTTTATTTTTATTATTACTTTTTTAATAAAATTTTATATATATATATATATATAATTTATTGGGGCTCAATTTTGAACCTAAGACCTCCTGTCACCACCTTTTTTTAAATAAATTTAAATTTAAACTTTTTATTTTTAAAACTACACGTAACCCGAGAATTATTGTATATTTCAAACCGTAAGTCAAATTTTGATGAAATTAGTACCATTAGAATCGTCTTAGAGAGCATTTCAGGTTAAACTATAGATAACTCTATTTTATTGAACCTAGAAATCATAAAATTAGAAAAAGTGAACATGAGCTTTTTTTTTTAGAAATGTACATGTTAGCTTTTATTAAATCTTTGGTTATCTTAAGTTATAACTTTCTCTTTTCTTTTACTAAATTCTTATGATTGTATTATAAATATGAGAATAAGGATGACTTGCTCATCATAGCTTAATAATAGCAAAAGATTGATAACAGAGAAGCTTGAAAATTGCTTTTTATCATCAAAGAATTATAACCATCTTCATTATGGCTCCCAAGCATCAAGCGTCATCTCAAATGCCTTCAAGTAGCTCTCAATCACTGGCTATTATTTTACATTAGAATAATGCACTCTCTACTTCCAATCATGTTCGTAGCTTACTTGGAAAGAAAGGTTTTCAATACCTTAGCACTCCTAAGTTAGCTAATTTACTTATTTTCCCTTTTTTTAAACTCTCCCATTGCCAAGGTGTTCTTATAAAATGATGTGAATAGTACAATAATTAGAAAAGTTCTACTTCCATTTGGTTTTTAAAGTAATAATAATCCTTTCTTTTGATATTCAAGCAATCTTAGGTTTTCAACAAGGAGAGGATCCTTTAATTCCTTCAACTTATTTTTCAAAATTTAAATCTTTTTATAAAAAGAAATTATTTAATTATGTTATTTATTCTACCTTTGAAAAAAGTCAATTTATTCATGGAGATTTCATTAATGAGGCTCACTTTGATTTATGTCTATTTATTAGTATTAAGGTTTTATGGTATAGACAAAAATCCTATGTTAGTTCTTATTCTATTTTCATACCTCATCGTGCCATAACCGGTAGAATTTATGACTGGTCATTGTCTTATTTCTCTGCTTGATATAATGCCATGATTGAAATTACTATTGCCCAACAAAATCCTTTCAAATCTTATACCCTATCTTATGTATCCTTGTTCATGTGTATGATCCTAAGTTATGACCATCCAAGAAAATCTTTTAGTCATTACAATACTCAGTTATGCCTTGAATTTCTTGAAGATGAGAGAGTTATAAAGAGTAAGATTATGGATGCCAGGAAAGATCAACTAGCTTTACAACATGCTTAGAATCAGGATGAAATCAATTAGGTATTTTCATGTTTTTATTATTTCCTTGTTTTTTATTATGTTTTTATTTTATGTATTTGACTATGCAATCTGGGTTGTAAAATGAACCAATGTAGAGTGCTAGAGCTGAACAAGTTGAAGAAATTAAAGGTACTTTGACCTTTGGTATGGTTCAACCATAAGAATAGGTCATTGTTTCTACTCCTAAGGTATATATTTAAATATAAATATGTTTCTATAGAGAAAGGAGAAGCAATTGCAAAAGAACATGGATGATCCATCAATAAAGATGAATATGTTGCAGACCTAACTTACAAGAAAGGAGGAATTAGCAGTTGCAGCAAGACGTGTGACCAAGTATATCAAACAATTATGTGATGGAATGGTTGAATGCAAGGTGGTTCTTAGTAAGATAGATGCCACTATTGTAGAAAGGGAATCACAATTGAAGATAGTCATAGATCTCCTTGAGTAATTTGGTCATAACAAATAATCACAGTTGCTTTCTTACAGCTTTCCCATTCTACTTCTTTCCCCTATTCTTCCTTTCCTATATCCTGCTTTGTTACAACATAAAATAAAATAATATTCTCTTCCATTTTTTATTTTGTTTAGATGTACTTCTATTCTATAATAACAATAATAATAAATTAAGGTTTTTCTTCCACTTTGGTTCTTGAATTGTGGTTTGCTCTAATACCAACTATGACATCCTATTCCTAGGTGTCATAAAAATATGATCACTTAATTTATCACATTCATTATTTTCTTGGATAATATATTGGAAACATTATACATATTTAAAAAATGAATTAATTAGTAAATAAATAATTCAAACTAAAAATGAAAAGAGGAAAATAGAAAGATTTTATTAATAGAAGAGAGTACTGTAACATCATCTGGGTTATCTTCCCATGCCACTTAAGCCTTAGAGGCAATTCGGCACCACCACCATGGTTAGGCTATCCTGCCAAAGGGGTGATTAGTCCCTTCTTGTCCCACTTTACCTAGCTCTTATTACTTGCCTCTCTCAACTCCACAACTCCATGCTAGGCATGACCTCTAACCTTGGCCTTAAATGGCATAGGTCAAACCCTTTCTTGAGGGATACATAAATAATCATAACTCCTCATAACTAGGTGTCCCTTCTTTTTGAAGATTACTTACATTGTTTACAATTATTTCCATCCTTAATAGGGATGGTATATTACACTACCATGTAGCCTCAATATCCTAAAGTAGCTTGATTATCATTGAACTTGAAGCTAAAGACATCATGAAGGGTCCTTGGTTGAAAATCCCATCTAAACCATGATGGTAAGGAGAAAACACATGATACCAAGTTCTTCACCAAAATCTAACTTGCTCAAGATATCATCAAATCCTTGCAAGATAACATTAAAGCTACTAAATAACCCTTGATTACATCTACCATTCACATGTTTTCTTTTACTGTGGTTGACCTTTTATTCATAGGTTTGGACAAATGATCAATGTTGACAACTATTGTAGTCTACAACAAGCAAGTCAGTGTAACCTCTTACAACTTCTTTTGGTGCTACAAAGAGCTAAAATATTTGTACAAATCTATGAAACAAAAATACAAATTTCTCATATTTCACCTCTTGTAACCAATAATAGCCTATGTCTACCTATTATCCCATTATGGCCTTTTGCAAATATATTTTAATCACATTTATTCTTTGACTTGTTTCTTGTCCTCTTAGAGTGGTGTTATAGCATGAGCCTAAATTTATTGCAAAGGTACAATTCATCATGGTAATAAGTTACCATAATACCTTGATACACAAGATCCAGTTAGCTTGATTACCTCACATCACCTCCATTACCCCTCCTATGCCATATTCTAGTAGCAAAATGATGGCCTTCCTTACCTTGTTAATAATGGAAACCATATGTTTGACATTCATACATCATGGCCTTGTGCCATCTTCTTCGATATGCTTCATGAGTCCAGTTCATTAAATATAACACGTCTCATTTAGTGAGAAAGCAAAAATCTAGTTCACCAAGTGTAACACATCTCATTTAGGGAGAAGGTAGAAATTTAGTTTGCCAAGTGTAACACATCTCATTTGGCAAGAAAAGAGAAATCAAGTACATTGTATGTAATATAACTCATTCAGGTGGCAATGAAACCCAATGAATGTTTTACCCCACAAAAAAGAAGGGAAGAAAATTGCTAAGAAGCCAAGAGGCCATTGTAACGTAACATTAAATATGTGGCTCTAAACAAAAAAAAAATTAGCATGAGGTAGATGGCCTAAAAAGCCTAAGAATGAAGTGCTAGCTCCCCTAAGACATCCTTAAGTAATTAGCAATTCAAGAAGTCAAACATGAAGGCTTTTTCAATGAGACATGTCAACATCACATCATGGCCATCATCTCAACAATTGGAATTCCTTGTTAACCTTCTAATTACAAATATAGACTTTATCTTTGAAACACCACTAATTTTGAGCTCCTACGACACAACAGCAAATTTTTCTAAGTGACAAAACTTGGGCAAAAATTTTCTAAGTCCAATGTTATACTATGCAGCATAGATAGCATAGCACCCTGGAAGTCCCAATGTTTGCAAAATTTTTCATAAGTCTACTTGCTACGCTCCCTAATACAACCATCATAGAACATGTTTTCAAGGTTAGTTTGCACAAATTTTAAGTCAAAAGTGATCAGAAGGGCACTAAGGATGGACTAAATAGTTTGGAAAATTTTCTATCTTCTAGGACGTTAAGCTTGCTATGCTCTTAAGCTTGCCTAGCTTTACACATGTCCATATTGTTAGTCCACCCAAGTGCCAGGCTAGGAGTTGTCAAAAATGCTTAGGATGGGAGAAATAGTTTGGCAAAGTTTCTATCTTTGGGCCCATTACACTCTGCTACGCTGCACAACATAGACAATGTAGCATCAATTTTGGGACTCAAATCTTTTTAAGTGCTGGACTAGACATGGAAGGTGCATTTGGCAATTTTTCGACTTCTAAGGCTACCTGTCCTACTTCATTCTCGGAGTGTGATCATCATCCTATGCAAACTTTGCAAATTTTATCAAAATTCAACCAAAATTGAGTGTTATGCTTTACTATGTTGCATAGCATAGACAGCACAGTAGAGGTGCTAGGGTCAAAAATTTTCCAAGTATGCATTAAGGAGGTATCAAGCTATTCTGACATGGAAGATGCATTTTTTGGCTACTAAAAGTGCTTACTTTGCTAAATCCTAGAGTGGTTGTTTCAATTTTTGAAAAAAATCATTGGAAACTAGGTGCTACGCTTTGCTATGCTATGTAGCATAGATAGCATAGCAAGCCAAAACTACAAAGTTTTTCTAACTATTCATGCTATGCTTCATTACGCTGAGAAGCATAGATAATGTAACACTTGGAAAAAGCTCTGGATGCCTCTAAAAACTTCAAAACTTAGCATCAACCTTTATTTTAGCTCTGGCATCTCTTCGATGGCTAAGATCAATAGTTTTCTTTATTTTTTCACCCCCTATTGATCTCCAAAATTGTCCCTACACTTGACCCTACTTGGAAGAGGAGGGAAGACATAGTCTCAAAGTGTAAGCTCCAAGTTGCATTTTTTTTGAGCATTTTTTTTAGGTACATGGTAGTTTTTTAGACTTTGGCTGATGTGATTTGGGCAATATGATCACAATTTGGTAGATTTTCACTCCATGTTCTTGTCCTGTATAGCATAGCACGATTGAGCTTAACACTTTGAGCATAGCACATCAACGTGACACATTCACATTCATGCTATGTGAGACCCAAGACACGTGGTTTCCAATCCATCTTTCCCATCATCCTTGGTACTATAAATATCCTAGTAATCAACATTTTAAGAGTTGGCTTTTACAAGTGGCTTTTGTAGAAGATTGGAAACCACGTGGGAAACATAACACCCATGTAGACTTGCTACAATAGTAGCTAGATCATAGGCCAGCGTAGGAGTTGTCTACATTTCGGTCAATGCAGATTGGTCCCAGTTGACAATTCCACTAGAACCCTGTAGGATAAAAAGCCCAAAACTATGTACTACATTAAGCTATCTATGTTCCGTGTAGCATGACATGTGTAGCATAATAACCCTATCAACATGATAACCCCTCCTAGCATAATGAGCGTAATAGCACAAACTTCTTTTTTTTAGCATCTTTAAACTTTGCTATTTTTGGCCTATTTTTTGTGTAGCTTACCTATTTAAGTGTTTTTGCTCAAAATTTACTAAATTTCATCATTTCTCATAAGTTTCTTTACTTCTCATGTCCTTTTTGATACAATAAAAATGAACCCACTTAGCACCTTAGCTACCACCTCGAGCTTGGAGATAGCTCATCCCTTGTAACATGTCATAGATCTTGAGTGACCGCTTAGCCCAGCACAACCACCATGGCAGTCTCTTCGACTGCAACATCAATCATGTAAACACACAACACATGATGAGGAGAAATACAACTTCTTATGTGAAAAGATCCAAGTGGGCCTACTATTGGACCACCATGAATTTGAAAAAAACTATAATTTTGAAATCATCCACTAGAATGGAAGGGAGTTCCTTCCTACTTCTAATGCCATTATACCACTCACTGAAACATTTCATTGGCTTTTGAACCAACTTATTTAACTAAGTGGATCAAAAGAATGAGACACAACATCTCACTATGATGAGCCCCTCCATGATGGGCAAGAGGAGTTTGAATCCCATTTCAAAGGTGGTGGCCCACTCTATGCCACAACCTCACAATCCACTTCTATGTTCTTTTCACACCAGTCACAGTCCTCTACTTCTTTTGTGATGGCTATGATGCTTCCATAGCCCAAAACTTCCCCAATGATAGGTAGCCATCAAATGTTGTCAATGCAATAGCATGTAGGGCCTTTGGCCTCCTTTCCCTTTATAATTCCTTCATAGTCTGTTCAACTTTTGCAGCCAACGTATATGATGCCTACATTTCCATATGTACATACCATGCCTACATCGCAACCACAAATAAGCCCTATTTCCATCACCTCTTCTATGTCAATCCCACCATTGGAAGTAGCTCCAACCTCAACTGCATGGTGGGAAACAACATCCTTTCCTACAATCTAGTTGTCTTAGATGCCACAATATATGTAGCCCCAAATATATCAAGCTTCACATATGGTGCAACCAACTATGGGGCTATGGGCTACTCCGACAATGGAGCAGGTAACCCTTCCCACATCACCATTAATGATAGTTGCTCTAGCAGCACCACCCACAAGGTTGTGGGCCACTCAGAAAACACCACCAATGGGAGCTACTTTGACAACACCCCCAATGGGACTAGTAGCTGCACTAATAGCATCACCGATAATGGCTACTCTGATGGTGCCACTGGTAGTCCAACTAATGCAACCTTCCGTAACACCTCTGGGTCTAGACCAAGCCTTTCAGCTCATTCAAACCCTCACTGATGAAGGCAAGCAGCTTAAAGCCACCAGCTCTAAAATAGTCCAAGTAATGGACTTTTATCATGATGACCCTATTAGCCCTGTTGTTCCTCTACTCACATTGCTTCCTAGGGTACAACTTTCAAAATTTACAAAATACAATGAAGAGGGTGATCCAAATTCCCAACTAGTTACTTTTCGATTTGAGTCCTCATTACTAAAATTGTGGCTGCATACAATTATTTGTGTCTTTGTCATGCCCTTGATTGGCAAAGCTTTAGATTGGTATCGCATGCTTCCTCATGCCTCTATTTCAATGCTGGAAGAATTGCTAAGTCAGTTTGTAACTCACTTCAAGTACAACTTGAAGCTAGAATTCACATTAGACCAGCTCATGAATGTCAAAAAAGAAGCATTATAACCTATCCAAAAATTCATATAACGTTGGAGTGCTTCTTTAAATGAGATTCATGAGCCAATTGTTGAAGCCCATCTACTGGACATTTTTAAGGATGCCATAAATAATTTCATTAAATCTAAGCTATATTATTTAGCATCACACTCCCTTAGCGAGGCCTTTGCTTAAACAAAGAGCATACAAGATGTGATTGAAGCTAGCAGAGACCTAGCTTACATAACTTACAAGAACGCACATGCAAATAAGGATAAAGAAAAGGCGAAAGCCACTACAACCATTGTGGCTACTGTGGCAGGTGAAGCTAAAATTAGCAACAACAAATAGGTAGCTAAGGCACCTAAGGCCATGACCACTACTAATAAAACATCAAGCTCTAGCAATGTGGAAACTAGCCAACCTACAGCATCAATAGCCATGACACAAACTTCGTCGAGGCCAATTTTTTAGTGCAAAGATTGCTTAAAATATACCCTATTGCCAATTAAGCCATCGAAGCTTTTATATCAATTACTTAATGCTAGGCACATTCAACATAAGAAAATGTCAAAGGAGGCCTATAAATTCCATGAGAGGTACTATGAGATCCTTCGAAATCCCTCTATAGCTATGCCCAATGAGCCTCCAGTGCCCAAAAATTATAGGTTGGATTCATTCTGTAACTACCACAAGTTGTGTGTCCATGAAATAAATTATTTCTTAGCACTAAAAGATGATATCCAATGCATGATTGGTCAAGGTAAACTGGTCCTTGATGAAAATAGTCTTGTCTGGCCAAAGAATCAATCTATGAATGTGTATAAAGACCCATTGAATGCTAGTAGTGCAGGCTATACCATTAATGCTATTAGTGCTAATGATAATGTAGAATCTACACATGAGTTATTTGTCATCCGTGTGCCTTCCCGTGGTGCTAAAGCTTCAATGTCACCTAGGCCATAGGCCCCTTTTGTCATTAAGGTATTGCCATAGGGGCTCGTCACACATTTCATAGTTAGGGCCCCCCAACACGTTGTTGCAACAATCTAGTCACCTTTTTTTATAAGGGTTCCAAAGCATAAAAACTCATCACTTGTCCACAGTCCAGTGGTTGGAACTATTTCATAACCTTCTCGCCTAAGGAAACGTGATGAGTGCCTAGTTGACAGATGACTAGGGAACGCACTACACTAGGCCCCCCTAAGCCCACCCCCTTATCAATGATTCCCATGGCTCTACCATCTAAAGATAAGATGAAAATGCATTCACAACAAGCAACTACCAAAGCCCAAAAGCCTACTGCCCAACCAAAGCCAAGTCTTCTCCTCCTTGGAAAATCCATCTTTTAGGATGTATAGAGGAAACAAAAATTTCCAAACACCCGAACAGTGGACAAGATTTCTTAGACACACTGACACAAGTTAGACAAGCTTTAAAACAAAAAACTACAACTCTAAGCTTGTATTATTTAATTATGAATTCTACCATGCATCATGAGGCTTTGATCCACATGTTGGCATCTATTCCTATTAAGGAAGATATGCCAGTAGAGGAAAGAGACATTCATGTCATTATGCTTCCATCTATGGCTAAAGAACCATAGGTAACCCACTTGACTTTTCATGATGAAGCCATTAAAGTTGACCCCAAAAAAGATCAAGTAACCATTGCCCCTATGTTTATAATAATTCATGTAGGTTAATATAGGATTCATAGGGTGCAGGTCAATGATGGGGCCACAACCAACATGATCCTATTCCCTATTGTTAATAAGCTGGGATTGATAGATCAAATTAGGCCCACAACAAATTCTTATTTAAAGTCATTTAACAGGGCATGTATCATGGTTAAGGGAACCATCAATATCAATTTCATGGTAGGGGATCGATTTCCCACTAATGTAGATTTCATCGTGGAAGAAGAGATTCCTGGGTTCAATTTAATCTTAGGACGATCTTGGTTAGCCTAATTAAGGGTTATATCTTCACCAATCCACAAAGAAATCCACCTACCCTATGCGGGTAGAGAGGTGGTGATCTTTGGTGATGAGGTAGCCCCTCAGGCTATCAATAATATAGATGTAGAGAAAGGGTTAGAGATAGAATTCTCTAAAGATGCATCACCTATTTGAAATAAAATCCACTATTTTTCAACAATGAACCAAGAAAAACTAATGATTTGTGTGAGGAAACTACATGGGTAGAGTTTCCTTTTTCAGTGGCAAATGATAGCCTGGAAGAGTATCACACCAAGTCTTCCAAGCCATACACCTCGCCTAACCCACATTGGGTTAGAAAACAATGATGCAATTAGGGCATGTTCCCACTTTACTCCCTTAATTATTCTATCTTTACTATCATTGTTTGTATAGTTTTGATTTTGCATTATGTTTAAATTTTAGGTTAGTTACGTTGCCACAACTCGGAATGACCTAAAATTATCGCATGGCCCAACAAGGCCTAAAACTAGCAACCCATGTTCTATTGCAACTCTAGTATGGCCCAAAATGACCTTTAACTAGCATGGCCTAAAATGGCCTTAAACTACCTATGGCCCAAAATGGCCTTAAACTACAACATTTCCTAAAATGGCCTTCAACTTCAATTACAACTACATCAATAAAAATACCAAGCAAATGAAATAAAAAAAGCATCACACTTTGTATTAAATGATAATTACATGCATACTTCAAAATTATGTCCACATTAAAAGGTAAAATAATGTCTGACAATGGGGTTACATCTTAAACATTTTAAAACATCAATGTATAGACTACAGCTTCTCTTCTCTATCTTTATCCACCATCTTGCTAGGTCTTGCATCTTTTTCTGGATCTTTCACAAGCTAGTGACAAAATAATAAACTGATAGGTAAGCAAGAAAACATGTGAGGCTATTATGAAATAAATTATAATAGATTAGACTTAACCAACCTGAGATGGGCCCGCATCCATTTCTAGTAGTATATTGTTAAGGCTAGATTCCAAGTGCTAGAGGATTTCTTCCTCAGTTAAATTAGCCTAGTCTTCCTCCCCTAAATCAATGCCTACTAAGATCTTCCCTTTCTCCACAACCATCAATGTAGGTGGCCCCAGAGAAAATGTAGCAAAGGTGGCCTCCCTGGAAGGCATGGTCATCTCCCTCTCCATGGATTCACTAACCACTAAATGCTTCACAAATCTGTTATAGGCCTAGGTAGCACCAATTACATCAAGGAATAACTCATGACCTTGATGTTCTATAGACTCATCTCTATACTTTTGGTGGTAAGAAACATGTTTCATTTTGTACATATGCTTATGATTCTTTTTTGCTTACCCCCATTCATATGCCTTGGCACTATAATCTTTCCAATCTTGGTTCTTTTGAGCCAATAGATCCATTTGCAAGCATTGTTCAATCACTTCATGTATGGCTTCATTTTTACCCCTGATGGCTGACCAATATCTGGCATAATCAATGAAGACCATATGCCAACTACCATCTAAGTTGTCACAGGCCATTAAGAATTCATTTTACAATTGCAAGCTTCAAGTTCAGCTGCCTGACTAGCCTTTTCCTTTTTGAGTTTTTGAACTCATTTCTAGAAGTCTTCATTTACGAACCTACACTCCCATAGTGATTGTGCCGAGTGTAGCACACATTTTCTTGCCTCGTTATATATATGAATAGAGACACCTCTATTACCTCTAGAGGGAGTTTAGGCATAGCTTCAAGTTCAACCATCCTTCTTGGGTCCCATTTAAGTCGCAAAGCTATTACCAAAAACAAGAAAATGTTAGTCATAAGGCTATAGAAAAAGAAAATGAAACAACATAAAAGGAAAATGCAATAGCCCAAATGCACCTATCTCAGGATCAATTGTTTTAGACAATCGATCATATCATATACTATGCCTTACATAAAAGAAAAGTTATCTGGGGTTTTTGCCCACGGTTGTAAGTGGAAAGTAGATGAAGATTCAGGGCCTCTAATGGAAGTAGCACCTGTTGCACAATAAAACATCTTAACATAAGAAAAAGAGAGAAAAAGAAGAGGACAAAAAAAAGAAAAAAGAAGAGGAAGTGAAAAAAGATGGAAAGTGAGAGCATAACATAAATTACAGTGCAAAGCTCATACCCAGTAAACCCTTAAGGGTGAGAGCGAGGGGATCACCCACTTGCACATTGTTAAACAAACTAACAAACTCACCATCCTCAAAATGCAACCCCTCTTCTTTGAGCTGCCTTAAGAGTGTGGAAGCAGCCTCAACTATCATATGTCCCTTAGGTTGTGGAACACTTTCTGAAAATGGTTCCTCTTCCCCTAGGGCTTCCCCTTCTATGGAAAGGGCCTCCTCTTTAGTAGTAGAGGCCTCTTCCTTTTCTATCATTTGTAACCCATGGTTAGAGTGTCGGTCTAACATATATATATGACAAAAAATAGAGAGAGAAAAGAGAGTGAGAAATAGACTAGTTGAAGCATACACACCAACAAACTCAGACCACACATTGTGGACTCTAATGTGCAGTCTATTACCCCTTCCTTTGATCACGTGTGAGGGTTCCTCTATAGGACAAGGCTTTTTAATTTGCAACTTTGATTTTATTGTCTCCACAATGAGACATGCCCCCCTCACTACGTTGCCTATGTTAAAAGGAGGAGCCTCTCCAAGGTTGTCATGTGCATAGAACGAAAATTTTATTCGTTCCTTGATCATCATTGAAAAAGAATCCCCAATAGCTTCTGAAGGGTCTTGAGACCGAGTGGTGTGGAATATGTGGCGAATCCATGGTTTGGATATTTGGGTGTAGTATTGCACCACTTAGATCCCATTTTCATAAACCACCAAAAATTCCACAAACCTGTGCAAGCATGCTATAAAAAATGTAAAGTGAACATGAAAACATACTTCAATTTTGTTATGCAACCTAATCATCTTATCCTATAAGCCCTTCATAAGATATCTAGCCCAATTATATCATGTTCCCTCCTCCATTATATCCCTCATGATCCATGCTTGCTCTACCCCAACAATTTTTCATTGTGAAAGTAGCTTGAAAAAAGTGCAAGCTCATAAAATATGGTAACTATGTTGGGCTACCAACAATTTAACTTTTTTTATGTAAAATCCTTTGCAATCCTTCTCGATGCCTAGCTACTCTTCGATGTCTCCTTAGTGGTTCAAATCCTTACTACTCTTTTCTTCCATGAGTAAACCATTGGAGGGGACACCAAAGAGATCTGAAAAGAGATCATCAATGATCTCAAAGACCACTCACATGTTGTGAATGTGCATGCAAAAATGGTCAGCCCTTTCCATAAAGGAATCGACCAGGGCAATCATTTTCACTATGAGAATGCTTGGGTTCACAGCCAAAAAGAGGTCCATAAGCCTAGCCTCTTGAATATTTTGGACAACTTTTGCTGGGGCCTCATTGCATAACCAACGATGTGACTCATCTACCTCACCATATTTAAAGAGAAGTTTCACCTCAATATGCCCTAAGGTAATCACCATAACCTCCTAGGATTTAGTTGCTGCTACAGTAACCAAAAATACAATCATCCATGTAATGGAAGGGTAAATAAAAAAAATCAATCAAGAATGCATGAAAATAAACACATATCATAACTTTCCTGGCACAAATGGTGTGGGGAATGATGGTACTCGAACTGACATTTCTTCCACAGTGGGTATCTGGCTAGATGCCTACTCACCATCTAGCCATCCTAGATCCTAGCATTTTATAAAGGATCTAGAGTACTTTTCCAGGTAAGTTTTCATGCCTACCCCAAGTTGCTCTATGACTTTAGCACGTATGTTCTCAACTGATGAGAACTCTCGTAGCACCGTTTGGACTAGGAGCAACACCCCCTCTCTATCATGGAGATTGTCGTTATCAATAATAAATCTAGTAATTAATAAAATAGCAATAAGCATTCCAAATCATACAAGGAAAACAAAATAAAATTTTCATCATCCCAATAAGGATTACCCTCTAGCACAGTAGAGAGTTCTAGGTGGATTTTGAA
This sequence comes from Gnetum montanum, assembly GCA_015680685.1. Taxonomy (NCBI): domain Eukaryota; kingdom Viridiplantae; phylum Streptophyta; class Gnetopsida; order Gnetales; family Gnetaceae; genus Gnetum; species Gnetum montanum. The sequence goes on from MNCI01001226.1 coordinate 15,918, forward strand.
AGGCTTTGCCCATATGGCACATGACAAACAAAGTATTATATTTATGATAGTATTTGAATTCAGGCATTTCCCAAATCTAGGACAAGGGTCTTAGGCCTTTTGGACATTAACTCGAGATCCCTGCCCTTTTTCCCTTAGTAGATCCATCTATCATGAATTTCAAAATGCCTCGATTTTCCCCAGGCAATAAGGCCTCAACCAATACACGTGCTACTTCAGCAGATACGTGTGACGACATCATAACACTAAAGTGGTAAAATAGGAATTCCAAAAACCCCTTTTCCCCCTCTTGGAACCAAACTGCCTAGTCTTCTACTCATGCATGTGGTGCGGGGACATTGGGCACAAGGGCACTTATATAGCATAAGATCTTTACAAGCTCAACTACAATGGGGATCAGCTTTAGCATGATCCTATATTATCACATTGAAAACGTTATTATTGAAAAACATGCAACAAAAAAAAACAAAAGTAGATGGTAAATGATGAAAAAAAATAATTTTTTCTCTCTCGAAAATTTTTCTATGTTGGTCATGCTCCCATAGAGCATGATAGTTTTGGAGCAAGAAATTTCTTTTAAGCGTTGGTTATGCTCCCATAGAGTAAGATAGTTTTGAACCAAAATTTTTTCCAAGTGTTTGTCATGCTACCATGGAGCGTAACAACTCTAGGAAAAGTTGTCAAATGAAATTTTTATATAGCAATTCTAGGACAAGTTGTCAAATGAAATATTTCTAAGTGTTTGTCATGCAACAATGGCATCCCATATAGTGTAACAACTATGATGTCCCATGTAGTGTAGAAACTACATCCCGTGTAGCATAGCAACTACACTTAACTAAAAAATGAACAAAGTTTGAGCCACACTCCTAGGGAGCATAGTAATGGAAGTGTGCAAACGTTTTTCAACTTGCTAGTTACGCTGTTAGGGATGTCGTAGAACCTGAGAGCCAATGTGGGATACCTATGAAACCTTTGCCCTATTCCACCACAAGGAAGACACAAAAAACCCATCACATGATGTGGAACGCACAATCTCAAAACCCTTCCCCATGTGTTACACTACAAAGGACATGTAAAACCCCCCATTCAATACCACCGCACGAGATGCAATAGAACCCTTAGCTCCCCCTACCTCTTCCAACACCCAGTGGCCTCTGACGAAACCCTTTCCATTACTGTGGTATAGGATGAGAGAGAGAAGGCAAAAATTGTGCACACACTGCTCCTAGACACAACAACCACAATGTAATAGCCAAGATGATGGTAGTGGCCACAATAGCTAGGTCGTGTCAACCATGACAGATGCGACAACAACAACGGTCCCCGCTTAGAAAAAAACCTTTAAAAAAACACATGGGCGGGTTGCATGATGACGTACCTCACAGATGGTGCCTCCTAATGCTCTTCAATGCAAGCCCTAGGGAGATGTTGTAGGGTGCACTCGCCTTCATCCACATTGGCAAGGCCCAAGTATCTATGCTTGCTTTTTCATGCCATTGTTTTAATGTTAAGCATTGGTTTTCGCTCTTACACTCTGTAGGTGCCACACTATGCTTTGGACCATGCTACACTCTAGACTATTAGCTTCAACAGTGAAAATGACAACTTTACCTTGGGTCAACCCCTATTTATACCCTTCCAGGTTATATGACACACCATCCTCCCAAGACTTCTCATTTCCCGTGCATAACATGGGATGCTTAATGTCCCACATGTAATGCAGGACGTTCTGTGTCCTACACATAGTGCAAAACACTCTTTGTCCCATGCATAATGTGGGATGCTTCATGTCTTATGCATAAAGTAGTAAGTTTTGTGTCCTACATGTAATGTGAAACATCCCACATCCCATGCAGAGTAACACACAAATTTTATCAAAAAAATAAAATTTTACATTTTAAAATTTTTACATTTTTCTTACATATCCAAGGAACATTTACCTTAACCCCACAATCCAAGCCTTTCAAGTTTCGCTTAAGCTTTACACTTTACGCATAGTGATAGTCAACTAAGACCTTAAACTAGCAATTTTGAAATTCTATTTACACTTTACGCATAGTGATGGTCCACTAAGACCTTAAACTGGCAACTTTAAAATGCTTTTTACACTTTACACATAGTGATGATCTACTAATACCTTAAATTTTCAACTTTGAAATTTTGTTCACACTTCATGCATAGTCATGATCCGCTAAGACCCTAAACTAGTAATTTTGAGAGACTACATAATTACTTTATATGCACTTCATTTTATTTTTCTTTATTAGATAGATACCACTTGATGCTTCTTTGGTTTTTGGTTATTTTGTAGGATTTTTTGGGAAAATGAGTACACACAAGGATCTTTGTTTGCCTTTAATCCTAATTGGACCCCATGGTAGACTCATGAGATGCATGAACATAGAGCTTGTGGATTTTGAATCGCCTCCTTCTAGCCCCAAGATAGCATCCTTAGAAACATCACTAGATTGGCCAAAACATCTAGTTCAAGCCCTAGACATAACTAAGGATCCACTCATAGAAATCCCCATGACAACATGCAAATGTGAGGCAAGAACATTCAAACTTAACTCTTTACTTGAGCCACAAGTCCAACAAAACATCTCTAAAGTTCTTAATGACAATATCAAGGTATTCATGTGGTCTTATGAAGATATGTCATGCTTAGACCCACGCATAATACAACACAAGATTATCTTAGATCAATGTGTCAAGTCAATCAAAAAAAATCTCATAAAATTAAGTCATAAATTGCATTGGTCATACACAATGAAATTACTAAACCCTACCAAGCTAGGTTCCTCTGCACAATTGATTATACAGATTGGGTTTCAAACATCATGGTTGTCCCTAAGAAAATTGGGCGTAAATGCATCTTCATAGACTTCTGAGATTTAAACAAGGCAACCATTAAGGATGATTTCCCATTGCCTAGTATCGATCAAGTTTTTGATACTACAACTAGCCATGCCTTGTTATCCTTCATGGATGGGCGCTTGGGATACAACCAAATCCGTATAAACCTAGAACATCAACCTGCTACTACTTTCGTTACCCCTTGGGGAATTTTTTGTTATACAATGATTTCCTTTGGGCTAAAAAATGCCAGAGCAACATACCAACGAGTGATGACTTACGTCTTTGGCGATTATCTTCTAGAACGGCTAAATGACTATGTGAACAATATAGCGGTCAAATCCAAGAAAGCTCCTGATCATGCAAATGACTTGAACCTGCTCCTTCAACATTTCCATAGGCATGACCTTCATCTTAATCCCAAAAAGTGTGTCTTTGGTGTCAAAACTAGGTGCATGTTAGGTTTCGTAGTATCAGAAACAAGAATACACATAGACCCAAACAAATTTAAGACCATTATCAACTTAGCACCATCCATAAACCTTAAAGAGCTATGTGGATTGCAAGGTAGGATATAGTTTATACAAAGGTTTATTGCAAGGTTGACTGATAAGTTGCACCGAATGCAACACCTTCTCAAAAAAGGAGTCAACTTTGAGTGGACAAGCCAATGCCAAGAAGCATTCGATAACTTGAAAAATGAGTTAGTTCATCTTCCTATCATTTATCCTCCAAAAAGAGATAAACCTTTCTACATTTACCTTAAAACTTTAGATATGTCCATTATTTCCTTGCTCTGTCAAAAGAGAGATGATGGTTCTAAAATTCCTGTTTACTACCTAAGTCATACCCTAATAGCTTATGAGACAAAATACAATGATGTGGAGAAAAATTATCTTTCCTTAGTGTTTACACTCAAAAATGGAGATACTACCTGTTTCGTAGCCAGGTCAACATCATTTGAAAAAGTAATATACCTAGGGCCATTACAACCAAAATATATGAAAGTAGTAGAAAAGCCAAATGGAGAGCAATAACCATAGAATTTGACCTACATTACGTAGTGCAATCATCCATAAAGGGTTAAGCAAAAACCAAACAACTTACAACTTCACCTACAGATGACCAAGCAATGATAGATCTCGATTTCCTAGATGAGCATGTTAGCAATATAAGCCTAGTACCTGCAGACTTCAAGGCCATTTTACACTTTGACAGTGCCTCAACCACACAAGGTGCAGTGTCGCTACTATTATCACATTTCCCTCTAGAGAGATCTGACCTTTCACGTATCACTTTGCATTTCTTTGCTCAACTAATGTAGCAGAATACGAGGGTCCCCTTAGGGGCATTCTAGTAGCTTAGTAGTTAGGGATCCAAAATATAGCAATCTGAGGTAATTCATAGTTGGTCATTAGCCAAGTCACAGAGGTCTACGCCTATAAAGCACAGCACTGATAGCCTTACTATGATCTAGAAAAATACTTAATGAAACAATTTGTAACCTTAAATGTTCAGCACATTCCCTGCAATGAAAATTCCATAGCCGACGCCTTGGCAACTTTAGCTCTAAGCATCTCACCTAATATTTTTCCTACCTTACCTTCTTCAATAGTGGAGTGCACCAACCCTATCATTCACACAATAAGTATCACATCTATAAGTGCAGCACATGCTCAAGAATGGTATGATGACATTAAAGCATACCTTCAACATGGTGAGCCTCCACAAAACCTAACATCTACCCAAAAAGACGCAGTCCAAAAATGAGTACAATAGTACATCCTCATAGGTGATAATGCTTTATGTCATAGATCTTATGATGGGATACTGCTAACTTGTGTTAGTGGCGATGAAGCACAAAGAATCGTCGATCAAATCCATGAGGGACTATGTGGAGGGCATATAGCTCCCCGAGTGATGGTGGCAAAAAATTAGATGTCTAGGCTAGTACTAACCTTATATGGAGTGTGATTACACGTATAAGGTCAGAACATGCAATGTAAGCCAACGCCATGGGAATCTAATAAATGTATCACCTACTGAGTTGCACACTATGCAAATCACATGGCCATTTCAACATTGGGGGATTAGATATCATAGGGCCTATCATGGCTAAGTCTTCCACAATACATAGCTTCATTATTATCACAACTGAGTATTTCATAAAGAAGGTAGAAGCTATTCCCCTTAGGAAGATCACATCTTAATAGGTTTGCAAATTCATCCTGGACAATATAGTGACCTGCTTTGGTCTCCCTATGATCATAGTCATAGACAATGGGCCACAATTTAGTAGCATAGAAAATAGAGCCTTATATGAAAACTTTGGCATTAAACACTCCTTTTCATCACCATACTACCCTCAAGAAAATGACCAAGCGAAGGCGACCAATATGGCCATTGTTAATCTCTTGAAGAAGATGCTTAGCAACAGTAAGCAATGATGGCATGAGCAACTCATCTACGCACTTTGGGCCTACCGCACAATGTGTAGAACTACAATAGGTAAGACACCATATAGTCTTGCCTCTTGAATTGGTGTTGCCTCTTAAATTGCAGGTCCCGTTGCTTTGCATGATCCTCTTGAACTTCATGGATGAAGCTTAGAACAACGAGTCAAGAATCATTAATCTTGACTCTATGGAGGAAGAGCGCATCCAAACGCTTAATTGTATTAAGTGGTATCAAGACAAACAATGGAAAAAGCATGATCATAATCTTCACCAGCACCCGATCAAGAAGGGGGATCTAGTCCTCAAGGTCATTCACGAGCTTGTGGAGAAATTCTTAGCCAACTGGGAAGGGCCTTTTTTATCACAAAAGCATATGAAAATAGAGCCTTCAAGCTTGCTAACTTAGATGGCAATGAGTTTGCTAATCTTGTCAACCATCTGTACCTGAAACCATATTACACCTAACATGTAGTATCACACCAATAATGAAGCAAGGTAAGTAGAACATCTGCTATGATGTTAAACTAGCACTGAATGTTTACTACGATGTTAAACTGGCACAAAGCATCTGCTATGACATTAAACTGGCACAAAGCATTTGCTATGATGTTAAACTAGCACAAAATTTCCTTGGGCTATGACATGAAACTAGCACCCACAGCATGATCTACTATGACCTTAAATTATCCATCCACCATCCCCTACAACATTAAACTAGCATAACAGTCTACTGGGACCTTCAAGTAGCACAACTAGCAGTCTACCAAGACCTAAAACTAGGTTCGCAGTCTAGCATCTATGGTTTAGCCTATAGGGTCATGCGAACAAGCGAGCAAGAATACTTTCAATCTTTCGTTGCCTATCCATGCCTCCTAAGCAAGATGGAGTGGGGCATTTCAGTTCTAAAATGAAGTTCGCATCACCATGGAAAAACCCTCTAGGACATTTGCAATGTTGTCATTCCTAGCATCTTATTGATTTCCTGGAAATGTTATTTAGCATCTTACTGACCTTTTGGAGCTACCGCCACCACTACCAATCATCCTAGTCATAGCTCTCATTATCAGCACCTCCCACTAGAGTCCCAAAAGTACTATGGCCCAACCATAGCACTGCCATCCTCTAGCCCTCATCATCATTAATGTCTAGAAGAGCATTCAATAGCATGGCTCTTCACCTTGTGGCTGAATTTCTCAGATGATGCCTTTGGTGAGGACTCCTAAGCACTTACATCACCATTGCTTCTAGCCTCTTGAGTGCTCACTTTCAGTGTGGCTGCTAGAGCTTTCTAGCCTGCCACTACCGATGCCTACACTGGCCTTCCTACTTTGGACATTACATGCACTAGACATAGCACTTATAGCCCTTGTAGTGTCTAAGGCAAGTAGGACTTGCTCCTCACTTCACATGGTGGTTATTTTTCATGGTTTTCTCTTTCTTGCATTTGTAGGATAAAGCTTGCATGGTGTCATTTAGGAATGTGTTTCACTATGAGAGCAAGACACTACATTATTCCAATGTACTTACTTCAACTAGCCTAGCTACTTAAGAGTGCATACCCCAATATCCCCTCAACTAACCTAATCTCTACCTCCTACTCTTGCAATTTCCAACATCCCTTGCAAGCTTCCCCAATGCACATGAAATCCTTTCCCATGCTTAACCACTAAACCCATGAGAGACGTAACAAAACTTGTCCCATTGGAAGCCTTTGTAGGCTGGTCAAAGCCCCACACAAATGTAACACAACTCATCTCAAGGATGAAACACCTATCCTACAATGATGACACAATTGCTTTCAAGTGGAAATGGGTGTACAATTTACCTGTAATACAAAAAAAATGAAAAAAAAAAAGAGGAAAGAAGAAAAGAATAGAAGTAAAAAGAAAGGGAAATGAGACAAAACAAGTGCCCAAGTCAAATGGCATAATTTTTGCTTTGCAACCATCTCAGCCTTGGATCGACCATCTCTAAGCACTCTAATGAGAGGTCAAAATCCACAAGGAAGTACACCTATGCATGCTAACTCCCATACAAGCACTCCAATGAGGGATCATGCTATGGCAACTCACTAACATGGCATTACATCTCACAGCTACCCATTGCATCCAAGCTATCCCTTGTTTCCCTCACCCATCTCCTTGAACCTATAGCCTAATCCATTCCATACTACCATACTTCATTTCCTTGGAACTCTCAAGCATAGCATAGCATCATCTAAGTAGGCATTGACAAATGGTGTTGGTGTCGAGTTTATCGTGGTGTTTCATATTCTTTGTCGACGTCTCTTGGGCCAATCCTCTAGACATCAACAAAGAGGGTCCAGTGAAACACCACTAATTTTCGACTCCTGCAATGCAACAACAAATTTTTCTAAGTGACAAAACTTGGGCAAAATTTTTCTAATTTTGATGTTATGGTGTGCAGCAAAGATAGTGTAGCACCCTGGAAGTCCTAATGTTTGCAAACTTTTTCCTAAGTCTGCATGCTATGCTCCCCAGCATAGCTAGCATAGCACATGTTTCCAAGGCTAGTTTGCACAAATGTTAAGTCAAAAGTAGTCAAAAGGGCACTGAGGATTGACTAAATAGTTCAGAATCTTTTGGACCGTCAAGCTTGCTATGCTCTTCAGCTTACCTATCTTAACAGATGTCCCAATTGTCAGTCCACCCAAGTGCTAGGCTAGGAGTTGTCAAAAATGCTCAGGATGGGAGAAAAATTTTAGCAAATTTTCTATCTTTTGGCTCATTATGCTCTGCTACGCTGCACAATGTAGACAACATAGCACTAGTTTTGGGACTCAAATTTTTTTAAGTGCTGGACAAGACATGGAATCTACATTTGGAAATTTTTTGACTTTTGAGGCTACGTATCTTGCTTCATCCTTAGAGTGTGATCAACGTCCCATGAAAAAAATTTGCAAGTTTTGACAAAATTCAACCAAAATTAAGTGTTATTCTCTGCTACGCTGCATAGCATAGACAATGTAGCAAAGCTGCCAAGGTCAAAAAAAATTTCTAGTATGAAATAAGGAGTTATCAAGCTATTTTAACATGGAAGATGCATTTTCTGGCTACTAAAAGTGCTTGCCTTGCTAAATCCTAAAGTGTTTTTCTCAATTTTTACAAAATTCATTGGAAAATGGGTGCTACGCTTTGCTATGCTGTGTAGCATAGATAGCATACCAAGCCAAAACTGCAAAATTTTTCGAAGTGTTCACATTATGCTTCGTTAAACTGGGTAGTGTAGATAGTGTAACACTTGGAAAAAGCCTCTGAATACTTCCAAAAGCCCCCAGAACTCAGCATCGATCTTCATTTCAGCTCTAGCATCTCTTTGGTGGCCAAGATCAATAATTTGCTTTGTTTTTGCACCCATTGTTGATCCCCAAAATTGTCCCTACACTTGACCCTACTCAGAAGAGGAGGGAAGATGTAGTCCCAAAGTGTTAGCTCTAGGTTCCATTTCTTTTGGGCATAGGTACATGGAATTTGTTTAGACTTTGGCATATGCAATTTGGGCAATATAATCATAGTTTGGTATATTTTTAGTCCTTGTTCTTCTCCTGTAGAACGTAGCACCATTGAGCTTAATACCTTTAGTGTAGCACATCAGCGTGACACATTCACATTCATGATATTTACATTTTCAATTATAGCTCTTGATGTAATTATTATGCTTTATTTATTTCTCTACCATTTAAATTATTTACATTGGGAATTTTCATTTCCTACACATTTTTAATGCTCAGTAATAGATCCACTAAGTTCTCAAGCAATCTACAGGACCATTTGAGGTGCTCTGAATCCTCTTCCAAGGCCTATTTGGATCCAAGGTTAAACTATCATATGCTAAACTATTTGGCCCTCCAACACTAAATTTTTCTACCTATACATTTAGATAAGTATGATGTTGCATATTTTAAATATGTTCTAGTATGGCAGAGAAATCAAAGTCATCCAATCATGGTCCTATAATGGTTGCATCTATGAGAGGAGTCTTATCTTTACTAGTTAGCTTGAAATTGTATGGTAAAGGACTACTGATAGGATTCTCATTCTTTAGATTGAATTTTTTAATTATGGAATTTTCATATTTGGTTTGATAACTCTTCATTTCCTTCTATTATTGGTTTACTTCAATTCCTATGACGTATTTGATTTTTCTAAGGTTCTTTATTTTTAATTGAATTTTCATGTCATTCTTGAAATCTTTTACTAACATTTCATTAGTAGCAATAAAGATAATGTCATCTACATATAGCCATATGATGATGAATTAATCTTATTTTTTCTTCAAATATAGCATTGGTTTAAACATATAATTTTCATAATTCTTTCTAGTGAGATAGTCATTAATTTTTTGAAACTAGGCCATGGGTGCTTACTTTACGCCATTTAGAGCTTTATTGAGTTTGCATACTGTAACGACAGAAAATGTCGGCAGCTGGAAATACCGACCGATATTCCGGCGTACACAGTTTTAGCCACGGATCCGCGCGAGGGCTATGCTGGAAAAACGAATCCGCGGCGCCCTGAACGGTCTTGTCGATCAGACAGGGACTTACGGGTCAGTAAAACAATGTAAAGCGCGTAAAAGAAAGCGATCTGATTTCGAGGGGGCGTAAAACAATAGAAAAACGATGTGATCGGATTGCGACAGCGATAATGCTAAACACGATGAGAGGAGGCTGGCAAAAGAGAAACACGTAGCTTCAAGATCTACGCTTTGACTCACAGATGTATATTTCGTATGAGAAATTACACCGGGGAATCCCCGATTACAGAATGTGAAACAAGCACAAAACAACAAGCGAAACGGTCGGAACAGAAGTTCGATCTACCTCGTGGGCTAAGCTGAGATGCAAGGCAGGCCAAGCTTCGACGTCTACCGATCAACTGTGTCTGATCGATAAAGTCTCTTCAGCAGAAAGATTACTCCTGTCACCGGTGCTCAAATCGAACTGTGCTCTGCTTCGGCTGTAAGGTGATGAGGTCCACAACTGCCAAAGCGTTGTTCTCTGTATCTCTGCTCCAAAGTGCTAAGTGCTCTGGTGCTCAGAAATATCCTTTTTTGCTTCTCTGAGTTTCTTGCTAACCCCAATTTTTGCCAACCCTGGTATCTTTGTCAACTGAGGCATTTATAGGCCGCGACGCTTCCTGGGAAAGGCGCAACCCTGATGATGTGGGTC
>MNCI01001226.1:30604-41017 GCA_015680685.1 Gnetum montanum
ACAATGGCTTTGACCTTATCAGGGTCAACTCGTATGCCGGCGTCTGATACCACAAATCCCAGCATGCGCCCGGTTTTGACTCCGAATACGCACTTCTTTGGGTTAAGGCGGAGCTCGTGTATGGAGCATCGCTTAAGGACTAACCCCAGGTCCTCTGAATGATCTTCCGATTTCACAGACTTCACAGCTATGTCGTCTACATAATCATTCAGCCTTCCTAGGAGGTAATCGCTAAAGATGTACGTCATGGCTCGTTGATACGTCGCCCCGGCGTTCTTCAAACCGAACGGCATCATGGTATAACAAAATGTTCCCCAGGGTGTCATGAATGTTGTCGTCAACTGGTGTTCTGGGTTAATGCAGATCTGATTATAGCCTGAGAAGCCATCCATAAAGGACAGAAGCGCATGCCCAGCTGTTGTATCCACCAGCTGGTCGATACTCGGCAGTGGGAAATTATCCTTGATTGTAGCCTTGTTCAAATCCCGGAAGTCTATGCATATGCGTATACCCCCGGTCTTCTTCGACACGACCACAATGTTAGATACCCAGTCCGAATAATCAATCGCGCGGATAAAACCAGCCTGATACAATTTGGTGATTTCATCACGCACTGCTAGCGCGATCTCTGGTTTGATTTTGCGTGCCTTTTGCCTAACTGGTTTGATCTGCGAGTCGAGGATAATATTATGCTGGATTAGCCTAGGATCTAACCCAGGCATGTCTTCATATGACCATGCAAAGACAGTGATGTTGTCTTGCAGGACCTGTTTTACTGCGTTGTGCGTTTTCTCGTCTAGCAAGGAACTGACCTTGAGCGTCCTGGTCTCACCTCTATGCGTAACGATAGGGACCTCATTAATGGGATCCTCGGTTATGTCCCCAGCTTTCAGGTCTAGCGTGCGCGTGGACTGTTCTGTCTAGTCTGGGGATGTTTCCGATGTTGCTATGGTTACGCCTGCTAAAGGGGGGTTTGCGTCTATTAATGTAAAGTCAAAAGGCCTAGTTAACTGCCCGTATGGGCCTTTCAAGGTTAAAGGTGCTGAAATCGTGATGTCCATCCTCCGTCTGTCCTGCAAAACCGGCAAGTGCGTAAGCGGTTAGGAGACAAGTGATAGGATGTTGCTAGGCATGGAATGCTAACTGAAATTTTGAATATTGGTGACAGAGCTTGTAATCAATGCAACCCGATTACGAGGCGATAAGATGTGGTAGTTTAACGTCATTTCGGACAGTGGTGCGTGCGATACCAACCGAATTAATACCAAATTTTCGGATTCCGTTTCGGGAAAGTTCCGCTTTAATCCGATATCAAGTCGGCGATCTTCGCGTATAAGTAGGTGGCCTTTTGATGAAACTGGTTGTTAGCTATCTGGATTTGAATTTACAAGGAAGAACAGAGAAAGAAGCAGAGCAGAGAGAAGAAAGAGCAGGGAGAAGGAAAATAGGCGACGAGGGCGTGTAACCTGTCTAGTATCTATAAGCAAGCTGTAAAGAAACCCTGCAACTATCGTGATGGCTCCAAAGGCAAAGAAGCAGAATGCCAAATTGGCAAAAATCGACGAAGTGCAGGCAAGCCTGAACCGTGTTTCGCGGGCGTTGATCGATGTCTGCGACCCGACGCCTCTCAACCGGTAGGCCATTCTTTACGCTCAGCCTACATAGCTTTTTCTTTTGTTCCGTTTGTTTAAATATCTTTAGCGTGAATGGTGCGTCAAATTATGGACCTCGGCTTAATGCGAGGGTTCTGATTAGGTTGCGTTCATTGCCGTTGTTAGAGACAGACCTTGCGTTCCTGCAAGGGTTTGGGCAATTTCGGCCTGGTTGCGTTTTACGATTTTTTTTTTTGTTACGTGTGGATGTATAGATGTAGATGTTTGAATAAGTTTTGGTGTTTTCTACAGCATTGCGCTGAAGCCCATCCTGCTTGTGCTGGATCTTGTTGGGGTTTTATGCTGGTTAAACCCTATTGTGCCAAATGTCCCTCCTCCGCACACAAGAGTGCAGGGAAAAGCCATTTGGTACCGAAAGGGTGCGCTGGAATTTTTGCAGTTTTTACTGCGTAGATTCAGCATCATCATCTGGTCACATGTGACCGGAGATGTTGTCGGGGCCTTCCTGGAGCACCTGTTGCCAGGGTCTTCGCAGGGGATTCTGGCCTATCTGACGGACGGGGCGGTTGACACGGGCAATCCCGAGGACCGAGCACTCAGCTCTCGGGGTCTGAGAAACTTGCAGTGGATCTGGGGTATGACCCGCTTCAACTGCTACCACGCATATAATACGTTGTTCGTGGCCCGTCATGTGTCAACGTATTTCCAGAACCCTCAAGGCACAGTATACTACGCCGGCGGGTAAGCAAATCTAGATGACTTTGTTTTATTTTTTTGTGAAAAGGATGGAAGAGGAAAAGTTTATGTAGGAAGAAAGGTTTTGGCTATAGAGTGTAAAGTGAAATTACGCTGTATTGTACAGGTTTTTTTATCCGTGACAATAAACTAATCGGCGACGGCGACGCGCTATCTTGTGCCGAAACGGCAATAACGCTGTTCACCGCAACGAATAATGTTCGTGCTGGCCTTATCGGGCAAATCGGCCACGAAATGCGTGAGTACCACTCACGCTACGAGGAGGCCTTCAAGAAGTGCGAGAGCCTTGGGTGGTTGCATGAGGATTGGACACTAGATCCGCCCCTCAGCGTCGAGGACGTGGAGATAGAGCTCCCGCAATTCCCGCAGCCGTTTGGCCCCGGTAAGGTTGTTGCGTGTTTAGTGCTATTGACTAGTTATGATTATTGTAGCAAGGTTTGTGTAATGTCTTACCTTTTGAGTTACAGTCCGGGAATCTCGGGAGATTACCTTAACAATTTCCGGCCGCGGGGCGAGAGATGTCCTCTTCCGTTATGGGGACGTTAAAGAGGCACAGCGTTGGCTAGGCCACTCAGTGGCCCCAGCGGTGGTGGTTACTAACCTCCAGACTGCCGGACTGCTGCACCTGTTTTTAGCTGCCACTCCTGACGTTCCCGCTAGCGAAATGATCGGCTTGGTGGACTCCTTTAATGCGAAGGCCGACCGTTTCAGCACGCGCGTGCACAACGTGCGTGTGAATTTTGACATTAACGCACAGGTCTTCTCAGACCTGTTTGGTGTTCCTTCCAGCGGCCTTCCTGTAAACGTGAAGGCCCAGAGGGGCGTCAAAGTGGAGGCGCTTCTGCAGGAGTGGGCCAAAGTCCCTAAGGATACTAAGGGATTCCCCTGTGAACAGTTTGAGCTGCCGACTGCCAAAACGCTGTATCCCCTTTTTCGGGCCCGTACCTTCCCCAAAACCCTCTCGCAAGCGCGGAACTTTTCAGTGGAACAAACGCGTATTATGCGAGAGGTGCTGGAGGAGGGGGCCCGTTTCGACTGGGGCAGTCATCTCGCCAAAGGTTTGCGGAGCGAGATGATCAAGCTTCGAGAGAAGCTTGAGTCTCGCTTCAACGTGCACCATGCCTTCTTTATAGCCGTCCTCCGGCGGTTTGCGGAGTATTTGGTCGTCCAAAAGAATGGGGTCTGGGTACAGCAGGACCGGGACCAGCTGTCCAAACCCTGGATCACCCACATCCTCAACACTACCCGTGGGCAGGATCCGCCGGAAGGGATTGGAGAGTCAATGTCCGTGACTACCAAAGGCATGACGGCACCCCGAGTGCGGGGTCTCGACAGTGTAGGCGGGATAATGCCTACCTACACTGGCGATGCCTCGCGAGGGAAACGCTTGGCCGAGGAAATCGTGGAGCCTGCAGCTCGACGGAAGAGGCTCCGCGTTGCTGAGGTCCCTGGAGGCGAAGGTGGCCACACCGTAGGGCTCGCGGTGCAGCGGACTAAGCCTCCGCCTGGTAAGTGTAAAGCCTATATACGCAATGCTTAATTTTGACTAGTGGAATCGTGTTCTAACGCATGAGGATGTAAACAGCAAAAAAGACAGGTCGATTGACCCCCGAAACAGGGGCAATGGTGTTAAAGCGTGGCGAGGGGGCCTCGCTTTTGGAAACAGAGACCCCAGCTGCTAGCACGTGTCGTGCGCAGCCCTCGGCACGGGGGGTGGCCCCAACTACGGGCGGGAGCCGCGTACAAACGGGGGAGAAGGCTCCTGCTACTGGAACAAGAGACGCGCAGACCCCGGTGCGTGAAGTAGAGAAGACGTCGATGACGCTGCCACTGTCACCGGCAGAGGTAATGAGCGTATGTTTTTTTCGGGTTTTGCAAGAATCTGTAAATAGGTAATATTTAATCGAGTATGTTATAGGGGAAGGAGATGCCTCGACGTTGGCGGGCGCTAATGAAGCGTGGAGGGATCTCCCCGATAAGCTTGCCTTCATGGAAGGCGTGATTAACGACATGATCGAGCGTCTCGAACGCTCCGACCCTGGCGCTGGTAAGCTAATAGAAGCAAATGTATAATGTCGTGATAATCTGTCATCTGTCTTGATGTTCATTTTTCTGTCAGGAGCTCACCTCCGATGGGACCCCGCGGAGCCCATTGACCTGGACACAGCAGAGCCTCCATCCGATGGGGCAGTCGTGCCACGCAACATTTATGACGCAATGCGTAAATGTGCGTTACGCTCGACACGCTCCGTGTGGGAAAGCAGAAATATTAACGAGGCCCTATGGAAAAAACTGCAGCGATCAGAACAGAGGGTCGAGTCCTTGACTAAGGAAGTCGAGGACCTGAGGGCGCGCTACGAGTTCCTACAGGCTCGCGTGACCGGCGACGAAGACTGGCGTACTGCTATGATTGATCACTCCCGTTATTGGACAGCGATCAGGAATAGCGTACAGACCAGCCGAGCGTTGGTCGAGCAAAGGATGCAAATAGAGCTCCTTGCTCAAAAGAGCCGAGACTGGAGGGACTACTGCGCGGGTGTTCAGGAATGGGGGCAGAAGGAGAAGGACCACAAGCACGTGTACAAAAGGGAAAGCGCCGCCTATAGGAAACGCTACCGTGAGTCTGCTATAAAAGCACGGTCTCTGGAGGTCTTTGTGGACACTATCGGGGCGTCCGAAGCCTTCAAGAAGTTTGAAGAACAGGTAACGGTCACTGCTTCTCCAGAGAGAGCAATGGTTTTTCCTGGAAATCAAACTTCAATCCCTACCTTCTACCCAGACCCTCCTGCTTGGAGCAGCGTGGAGAAAGGAAAGGTAAAAGCAGGAACGGCTTTGGGCGAAGATGCGTGGCAAGACCTATCAGAGGACGAAATTATGAAGCGTTTGTGGGCTGGCCTAGATAAGCTTCCCTTTGCTGTTGAGGCTGGGTCATCTCGGGTGAGTTTACGCATGGCTTAGCTAGCGCGTTTTAAGACACAATGTTGCCTGCTCTAATTGTTTACGTTATTTATGTTTCAGGTACCAGGAGGTGATGAAGATCCGCCCACTGAGGGGCAGGAGGATGAAACTATGGAAGCGGAGGTAGAACACAATGAAGGGCGTCCTGTGGAGCCATCGTTAGAAGGAGAGTCCCATAAAGAGACAATCTTTCCAGGGGGAATATTTCCCAGAAACGATGACCTACTAGAGGACGACCTTATGGGTTTAGACTTGGAGTTGAAAGACACGGGCGATAGTGGCAGCATGGGTCACACGTGACTGGGTTTTCTGGCACCATGTCACAAATATTTTGAAAGTCAATGACGCTATAAACTTTGATTGACTATTTTATCATGTGTTCCGTGTTACTTATTCTATTGCCTTAGTTTAAGGCCATTACAGGCCGAAAGCGTGAATAGTTTAAGGCCGTGGCGGGCCAATGCGCAAACACGTATACGATGTAAATGGAAATGAACAAACTAGTTTAAAGCCGTTGCGGGCCGATGCGTAAATGTGTAACATAACGTAACCCTGGACATTGCGTAAAGTAGCAAATGCGTACCATGCGTAAGAGGCGAAGGCAAAAGGCGAAGCGTAAAAGGCAAAAGACAAACTGTAAAGTGTAAAAAGGCATAAAAACAAAACGCGAAGTGTAAAAAGCATAAAAGCTCATAGTCATAAAGCACATAGGCATAGGGAAACTATTGACCAATAGATGCGCTAACTTACCTGCACGCACGTTGGAGAGCTTCGTTCAGCCATCAGCACGCAACTGCCTCTTAACGGTTTTCATGTTGACGGCTGCGTAAGGGCGAGGAGGTTTACAGTTCGACTCCTCTATGCTAACATCCGGGAATGGTAGGTCAGCCCAGGCTAAACTGTCAGCATTGTCATTGTCCTGTTCAGGGGCTCGGAGAGAAGGCTGGTCATCAGCCGTTTCGATCTCTGAATCCCGCTCTTCCTCAATGTTACTAACGGTCCTGGATGTGATCTCGTCGCCGCGTATCATAACCTCCCCCCCAGCGTAAGGCAGGTGTATCTCCTGATGGATAGGTGACGAGACTGCCCTCAGCTGAGCTAACCATGACCTCCCCAAGATCAAGTTGAAGCCTGGCATCTCCTCGACGACTAAAAACGTGGCTTCCGTGGGGAATTGATTCCCCGCCACAAACTCAATTCGCACCATTCCTTTGACCTGAACCCGTGCTCCATTGAATGATTTGACACAGGCTGTTGTAGTGGGAGTGATCTAGTCAACCAAACCCAACCTATCCATGATGGAATAGGGAACGACATTAGCAGCCGCGCCATCATCCACATGCACCCTCCGGATCCGATACTGGCCGACCCGGATGGTTATGAACATGGGCTCCGTCGTCACTTGACCTTTTTCTGGATCATCTTTAACAGACTCGTCCAGAAAGGTCAGCGAGGTGGGCTCAGGTTGCTTGGCCTCAGGAGGAAACATAATAGCGTGTATTGCTTCCTCTTCAGCTGGCAAGCTGGCATCCACTGATATGGACGTCAACATACGTACCATAGCCTTGCGGTGTTCTCGAGAAGTCATCAAGAGGTCATACAAACTCAGCGTTGTGTTTTTCTGCTTCAGAGCTTGCTTAACTTGTGTAAAGGCGTTGAGGAGGTCTTTCTCCCGGCAGGTTAGTTTATCCCCCTTACTTTCCTCCACCCAGCCCAAGAGACGGATCTCGCGAGGAGGGGGGGTGTCAGAAGAGGGACTGTTCGTCTTTTTACCGGCGGAGGGCTGCTGAATTTCTGTGCTTTTGTCATGCTTCTGGGGCATGGTCATAGGCACAGAGGCCAAGGGCCTAGGCTTCGGGAAGCCGAGCGTAGAACTGTTTTCATCCTTTCGTTTAGGAGGCGATGCTTGATGGTAAGGGTTGGAGATCTGCCCCTGCATGAGAGGAGCAACCTGTGACCGGGGCGCCCTAATGACGAAGGGCGCTCTTGGTGTGGGCGCAGACGAAGCTGCGGCTTGGGCTGTAGCGTGTGACTGAGGCCGTACCTGAGAAGGCGCCCGTATAACGAACGGCGGCCGTGAGGCCCCACCTGCTGCCGAAGAAATAGTTGGCCCCCTTTGTGGGCTGGCAGGTACGCGCAAAACAAAAGGTTGTTTTGGCGGCCCCTTACGCTCATCGTCAGTACTTACCACAGTGATTGTAAAAGGATCGTAACTTGCGTTTAACGGATCCTTGTATACATGTAATGTCTGGTTTTCCGGACGCGTGGGGTTACTGATGTCTAGTGTCAGATTACCCTCGTCGATCATGTGTTGAATATCATCTTTCAACGCCCAGCAGTAATCCGTGTTGTGACCACACATCTGGTGGTAGTCACAGAAACGGTCCAGCCGGAAAGATCTCGGAACCGCCGGCTCGTTGGGCAGAGCTAAAGAGGGGTCCTTCAGCAATTCACAGTTACGTCTGTGACGCTTCAGGGCCTCTTCGGACACCTTCTTAGTTTGAATGTGTCCTGCCGCCAACAGCTGTTTTAGCAGTTCGGAGTGTTTTACTGGTAGAGCCGCGTATTTTGAGCGGTCCTTGCGCTCAAAATTCGGCCTCGGCTGGGGGGCCGGTTCAGGGGCAGGCGCGGCCTGGCTGGTGCCGGCACCAGCCGTGGCCTCAGGTGGTGTTGTTGTCGGAGCTTTCTTGTTCTTGTTCCTTGCATTCTCAGTCAGTGCGGCTACAGTAGTTGTCGTTGCCTTGCCTTTATCTTTGGCTTTGTTGTGCATGTTCTTGTAAGCGATGTACGCCGGGTCCTTGCTAGCCTCCGCAGCATCTTGAATGCTCCGGACTTGAACGAAGGCTTGACGTATGTCTCCAGGGGAAAGATAATACAGCTTGGACTTGATAAAGTCATTGACTGCTCCCTTGAATATAGCCAACATGTGGGAATTCGCGATCGGGTCACGAATCTCATTCAAGGTGGCATTCCAACGCTGTATGAACTTTTGGACTGGCTCGAGCGGGTCCTGTTTCACTCCCATAAGCTGCTCCAATGTGACTTCCGGCTTCACATTGTACCGGAATCTGGTCACAAATTGGGTCAGCAGCTCTTCCAAAGTTGAAATGGAAGAGCGTGGGAGAGCTCGGTACCAGTCTAGAGCCTTCCCTGTTAAGGACATCGCAAAGACTCTGACCAAAGTATGTGGCCATTGTTGCAGCAACAAGGATTCGGATCTAAAGGTGGCCAAGTGTGTGTTGGGATCCCCCTCCCCATTATACTTCGTAAAATGTGGGAGAGACATCCCTGGCGGCAACGACAACACGGGGACCGCTGGATTAATTGGATCATCTTGGTAGAAATCTGTGATCTGAATGGTGTCAGATCCAGCGGTCTTAAGGCGTCGTACCTCCTCAGTAAGGGTTTGGATAAGGTGAAACGCTTGATCCAGACCTGTTGAAGGAGGCGTCTGTGCAGCAGGCATAGGAGCAGGAGGTTGTTGGTTACCTGCTGGTGGCGCGGGGGTCCGTGCAGGTTGGGAGACCTGCGCAGGTCCCCACCCGCCGATTTGTGACGCGGGGTTAACAATTGCCTACTGCGGAGCATAATGATAGGTGTAACGAGGAGGCACCCGTGAAAATTGCGCCGCTGGTGCTGGAGGGGGTTGGGGATCGTAAAAGGCAGATGGATATTGTTGCACAGCAGGGTCAGTCCACTGACTTGTCGCAAGGTATTGAAGAAAGGGTGGTTGTGGCATGGTCAGAGCATGTTGCTGCGTCGGCGGGGGCAGCGACCTTTGTGCCGAGCGAGTCGTCGGAACCTGAGGGATGGACTGAGGCGCAGTGGTCACCGAGATCCCCGCCGGGATGCCGAGTACGTGTTGGGATGGGCCCGCCCCTGCGTCATGGAGCAGTGGTTGTGTTTGCCACCCAGACAGCTGCGTCTGGGCTAGCGGGAAGCCAGAAGGTTGTGCCTGCGCGGTTGCAGCTGGGTTAAGAGAGGCTGCCTCTCCGTCAAAAGGAAACAATGGGTCTTCTTGTGTGTGGAGGGGCAAAGTATGGAATGAATTCTCCGACATGGCCGCGAATTCATCCTCCGCGTCTTCCTCCCGCTGGGGTTCCGCCACAGGTTGGGCAGCCTGGCCTCTGGCCATGATCAGTCGAGAGATGAGCTCGTTATGGTGCTCGGTTAAGGGGATTATATCGTAAACCGTGGGCTTAAAATCGTAACCCTCTCGATGGAGCACCTCGAAGTTTCGTTTTGCCTCAAGCTCGGGTCGGCTGAAGGGCAACCTCGCTTGGATCTTGACGCAAATGAAGTTATAGTCTTCAGGAGTTATGACCGTGAAGATAGGGTCTTTCCCCTGAAGCCTTAGTGAACGGCGCAAGGGTCCCTGAGGACCGGTTGCACCGGGGGCTGGCCTTATGGTCACTGTCGGGTTCACAGGTGCGACACCCGGATCGACAGTGGTCATGGCGGTTGTAGCAGTTGTGTTTGAATAATAAGAATCCATGGATCAAAGATAAAAAACAAATGAGTGGCTTTGAACCTGGAAGAACGAAAAGTTGGCAAACAGCACAAAAGGCTTTCTACCCTGCCGGATTTCAACGAAATCGTCTTTGCGACCGATCTACACCACACGATTGACCTTAGACCTCCTTAGAGGTGTTACGTCTACGACCTAGGGTATGGATCTCTAAATAGGGTTACCCGAAATATTTGGATCGGAGCCTGAAGGCCCTCCTTCTAGCGCCAGAAAACTGTAACGACAGAAAATGTCGGCAGCTGGAAATACCTACCGATATTCCGGCGTACACAGTTTTAGCCATGGATCCGCGCGAGGGCTATGCTGGAAAAATGAATCCGCGGCGCCCTGAACGGTCTTGTCGATCAGACAGGGACTTACGGGTCAGTAAAACAATGTAAAGCGTGTAAAAGAAAGCGATTTGATTTCGAGGGGGCGTAGAACAATAGAAAAACGATGTGATCGGATTGCGACAGCGATAATGCTAAACACGATGAGAGGAGGCTGGCAAAAGAGAAGCACGTAGCTTCAAGATCTACGCTTTGACTCACAGATGTATATTTCGTATGAGAAATTACA
>MNCI01001231.1:17058-39804 GCA_015680685.1 Gnetum montanum
GGGGGGGGGGGCTTGAAAAAGCCTTAAACTAGCATGTGACCCAAAAAGGCCTTAAACTAACGCATGACCCAAAAAGGCCTTAAACTAGCATGTGACCCAAAAAGGCCTTAAACTAACGCATGACCCGAAAAGGCCTTAAACTAGCACATGGCCCACCATGGCCTAAAATTGGCAACTTGTCTCACATCGCTACGGCCTGAAAAGGCCTTAAACTAGTGTATGGCCCACCAGGGCCTAAAACTAGCACCTCATGACCTGCCACAACCCAAAACCGGAAACTACTTCCTTTTATTTGTGGCCTAAAATGGTCTTAAACTAGCAATTTCCATGGCTCAAAATGGTCTTAAACTAGCAATGGCCCTTCTGCCATGACCTTAAACTGGCATGGGGCCCCCAAGGGGCCTAATCACATCTACTAGTTGCATTACCAACATTAAATAGGCAGTAAAGTAAACATGAAACTTCACACACAATTCTCATTGCAAAGAAAACATAAATTTTATTATATCTCTACCAGCAAGAGTACATAGCATGAACATGCAAAAAAAATGGTCAAAGTGCAAAATTGCTCAATAGTAGGGCTACATCTGGTCAGCTCAGTCAATGGTGTCTAGTGGGGGTTGAGGTTCCTCCTCCTTCCCCTCTACTACTCCACTAGGGCCTACGTTATCACTTGATGCTTGTTTCAAAACAATGTAAAATAACAAATTAATCATCAAGTGCAAAACTAAAATACAAAATTAACATGCAAAGTTGACACATAGAAAAGCACAAAAGGCAAAAGCGAAACTAACCCGAGAGGGTCCTACATTGGACTCTAGAGGTAATCTATCAAGGCCCTCCTCCAAGCATTGAAGGATCTCAACCTCTAATAACTGCATCCAATCCTTGTGGCCAAAGTCAACATCTATAAGGATTTTGTCCTCATCCATAGTGGTCCATTTAGGAGGCTACATAGAAAAGATGGCTATAGAAGTCTCCCCCAAGGGTAGGGTAATCTCTTGCTCTAGGGAACCACTAACCACTATGTGTTGGGTGAACAACTCGAAGGCCCAACTCTCACCAATCATCTCAATGAACATCTCAAGGTGACAAGCCTTCACAAAATTGTCCTTGAGCTACTGTAAGTAGATGTCCCACTCTCGCTTGTAGTGGTGCTTGTGATCTTTCTGTGTATGCCCCCATTTGCACACCTTGGTGCTAAAGCTCTTCCACTCCTCATTCTTCGAGGAGAGAAAATCCATCTATAACCTTTGCTCAATAATCTCCCAGGTAGCCTCATTCTCACCTTAGATTGCCAACTAGTACTTTGTGTAATCTATCTCTGATGTTCACCAGGTACCATCCGTCTATGCTCGACTTGATAGGAAATCATAACAGGACTGGAGGTCCTCATTCTTTGTGGTCAGACTCACCACTGCCTTCTAGAGCTTATGCACACATTTCCATAGGTGCTCATTTGAGTGCCTACAGGTCCACAATGCCTTCGCATTAGAAAGTGTGCACTTGCTCACTGCCTCATACACATGACGATGCACCTACTCCACCTCAAGGGGATACTTAGGATGGTATCCATGCAAGCTACCTGATTTGGATTCCAACAAAGCTTAGAGCCTATTAGCATACAACGAACAAACCAATATTAGCAATAGACTAAGCCATAGAATCAGCAAAATAGTTCAAGCAAAATGGCATGCATACCAAGTTTGGGATTCACTTGTTATATGCAGTCCACCATGTCCTCCATGATGTCTTCCATGAAGGCGAATTTATCTAGTATCTCTGCCCATGGCTTCATGCGATGGGTAGGCACTAGTGGTGGATCACTGGTAGGAAGGCCTGAGGATGCAATACGAACACAATGCAAAACTTAGCGATAACTTAGTAGTTAAAGGCTTAAGAGCAAAATACAAAAGTAGATGATAACACAAAGTGCTCACCAAGTAAGCCCTCAGATGTCAATGTGGGGGGGGGGGATCATCTTCCAACTATACACCATCAAAGAGGTTGGCAAAGTCACATTTAGGGTAAAAAAACCCTTCCACATCAAATTTTTGGAAGATCTCTGAGGCCTCTGGTGGCTCCTCCCTACGAACTACTTCCTCTTTAACCTAAGGAAGGGTCATGTCCATGATGCTTGTTGTTCCTACCGCTACTTCCTCAGCAACCCTCTTACCTAACTCACATAGTATAGTAGTGTTAGCATAGCATACTAAACCAAAAACAAAAAAAAGTATATAAGACAAATGCATCTATGATGTGCACTAACTTGCAACCACCAAACAAAGTGTGGATATCTTGAGGTACACTTTCCTAATGTCTGCTTGTCCAACCATAGGGGAAGTCTCCTCTGTTGGGCCTAGCCTCTTGATTTTTTCCTTGGAGGGTTCCACCATCTTTGCCATATACCGCTCCTCCCTCTTCACATCCCCAACAACTGTTGACGAATGCTCGCCTATGCTGTCATGGGAATATTGTGATTATGACCTCCATAGATATACCTTTTTCGTAATTGAATACAACTCCTCAATCCCCTCTAGAGGGTCCTATGCATGAGTGGTAGCAAACAAATTCTTGATCCATAGCTTAGATAGCTGCTCAAAATCCTATAAAATTCAATGCCCATTATCCATGATCACTAGGAACTTCGCAAGCCTTCACAAATAAGCTACAAAGAATGCAAAGTGAAAGTGAGATCTTGCGTGAATGTTGTGGAAAATTCTGATGATCTCTGTCTGTAACCCAGCAATGATAGAAGAGGCCCAGTTAAACTTGGTGTCCTTCTCTATAACCTCCCGCATCACTCGCACCTACTCCACTCTAAGGACCTTTCCTTGGGATAGCAACTTAGGAAAGGCATGGACATAAAAAAGAGGGTAAAGCCTTTGAACCTCAAGCATAGGCATGTTTCCAACCATGATGTCTTTACAAGAGTGAGTGGTCCCCAGCCACTCCTTAATCTCCTCTCCCTAGTCCACCTCTCTATTGGGCTTGTCAATGATTGACAAGCCCTTAGAGGGAAGACCAAAGAAGTTAGCAAAGAAGGCATCACTGAGGTCCAAGACTACCCTCACTCCATGCACATGAGTAACAAAGTGGTGGGCATCACGGCTAAAGGAATCAATAATGGTTACCATCTTAGCCACTAGTGTGCTTGGGCTAAGGGCCAAGAAAAGGTCCATCAACCCAGCATGTGTAAGTTGACTAGTTAGAACCTCTGAGGCCTGATAGCATAACCACTCTTGTGCCCCCTCTACCTCACCATACTTCATAATGAGGGCGGCCTCATTATGGCCAGTAGCAACCACTATTACTTCTCTTGAAGCAATGATAGCTGTAACATAGGCAAATGCAACATTAGCACCATGCAATCAATGCATGCATGAGAACAAGCAATAAGAGCCAAGCCAACATAACGAATACTCATGTGAAACAAACAACATGTGTGATGCAGGTGGTGGAAAAAAAAGATCTCCGACTACTAGCCCATCCCTCATCAAGACAATCATAAGTCTAGCACTGCTCGAATGCCTTTTGGGTATTGGATGGGGTAGTTCTCTAAGTCCTCTCCCACTTGTTCAATAACTACCTCCTGAAAGCTCAAACTAGAGGAAAAACCCTCTAGTGCAGTAAAGGTCAAAGCAAGAGCCTTTGTCTTGTCATGGAGTCCTTCATCATCAACTTTAAATCTGGCATTAGACATCATGGAGTCTTGTAATGTAGCATTAGCATTTTACTTTACATTCATATTGTTTGCACCAATGTGGTTTGCACATTCTAACGTTTGTAGGTCCAAATTGCAAAATTAGTATTTTAGCATAGCTTTTGTGCATTTAGCATTTTGTTTCGCATAAGGCATTCATATGATTGGCATTTCTTTTGCACTTGGCACCTTATGCATTTGGCATTCTAGTTTGGTGCTTCTACAAACTTTCCCAAAATTTTTCTAATTCTAGACAATGTAGCAGGACATCCAAAAAAAATCTAATTGTTTGCTATGTTCTGTAGGGAGTGTAGCCAAGAAATTACCAAATTTTTCTAACTATTTACTATGCTCCCTAGGGGAGGCATGGCCCCAAAATGAGTGAAAAAGTGACTATAAAAAATAACAAAAAATTATTATTATTTAACTATCAAGAATGTAGCATCATATTGCATCTAAGACAAGTGTTGGCTATGCTCCCTGGGAAGCGTAGCCATCAACACTTGAGCCCCATCGTCATGTCTCCTTCATTGCACCACCTAGTGCTATCATGTGACAATAACATGTGTTGGGGTACTCACCATGGCTATGGCCTAGGCAAGCTCCTTAGCTGCATTCACCCCTTCACCATGGTTGTTGCCCTTGTGGCCATGTCACCGTCCCTTCCCTCAACCCTATGGATTGCTCCCCATGTTTCCCTACAATTCCCAACCCTCCCTTTTCCCTTGCCCTACATTGCCCCACATCACAAAATAAACAAAGGAAAATCCCTAACCCCTAGCTACAGCTATTTTTATCCATAACCCTTGCCTCAATCTACCAATCTCCCTCGCCCACGTACCAACACAAAAAGAAAAAGGGGACAAAAAAACCCTGGCCATGCATGCCTTGGCCATGGCCATGTTTGTTCCATTCTATGCCTTCCACATGGTGTGGCCCCAAAGAGGGAAATCCTAGTCCACTACCAAGGCAAAACCCTCATTTCCTTTTTCTCTTCCTCAACCCCATGTGTTGCGTCCCTCAAATGTACCAAATTCCTCATAACCCACACATTTCCCCTTGTCCCATTTGCCACAAAAAAACCAATGCAAACAATTGTAATAAAATAATGTGTCAATAGCCATGGCTACCAAGGTGGCTAGAGTAGCAATGATCCTTGCCCAGGTAGGTTGCCCCATGACCCAAACCCCAATGCAAGAAAGAAAAGCCAAAATGCAAAGAAAAATGGTACAAAAGGGATAAGCGTAGCAAGCATACTTGGTAGTTAGCAGCAGTCTCCTCTCCTCCACCTACAACCACAATAGGCATTCCAGGGCTCACCTTCCCTCTTCCACATTGGCAAGTCCAGGGTGTTGATGGTCACTACAGCGTGTCATCTTGGTGCTACGCTCCGATCGCTACACTTCTACTATGCTCTGGCTATTACCTCAAAACTACGCTACACTCTACAACTCCTTGTTTACACTTTGAGAAGTGATAGTTTACCTTTGGTAAATTATGCATATATACCCTCCCCCCCCCCCCCCCCCCCCCTCCTGGGGTAATTAAATGTGCTACCTACCACACCGATGCTCCCACACTTAGGCAAACTTTCCCAAGTTTCTTATGAAGCGTAGCAAGAGGAGGTGAGTGTAGCAACCAACGTTAGAAAAATTTTTAATTTTTTTCTAACAATCCCATACTCAAAAAATGTCTGAGATTTTTCTAGTTTTCCAATGAACACCCAACTTAATTCCACAATCCAGACACTCTTTGCCTAGCTTGAACAAACACATCTTGCACAA
This sequence comes from Gnetum montanum, assembly GCA_015680685.1. Taxonomy (NCBI): domain Eukaryota; kingdom Viridiplantae; phylum Streptophyta; class Gnetopsida; order Gnetales; family Gnetaceae; genus Gnetum; species Gnetum montanum. The sequence goes on from MNCI01001231.1 coordinate 22,546, forward strand.
ATCACAGTCCACTAAGACCTTAAACTAGCAAGCCATGGCTTGCCAAGGCTCAAAACCAACTTACATGCTTACTTTCCTAATGTCCACTTTTGCATGTTTAGGTAATTACTAATTGCATTACTTTTTTCATGTTATGCATTTTGACTCTATCAAGATAGATGTGGCTTAACATTCTTTCTAGTTTTTTTGTAGGATATCTCGTAGGACTACAACATGAGCATATATGAGTCTCTTCATTCACCTCTGGTCATCACCAAACCTCATGCTAACCTCATCTAATGCATCAATGCCCAAAGCCTAGAACTTGAACCCACAGCCTGTGATGACTATGTAACATCTGTAGAAGCACTACTAGGTTGGCCTGACCATCTAACTAGGGCTCTTGATCTAGAGGCAGGTGACATCACTAAGGATCCCTCATCAAAGTCCTTGTAGAAACACTCAATGGTGAGACTAAAACATAAAAACTTAGTTTCTTGTTAAATTCTCAACATGCCCAAAGCATTGCAAAGATAATCAACGATAACATCAAGGCATTTGTATGGTCCTACGAGAACATGCCAGGCCTAGATCCTTGCATAGTCCAACATAACATCATCCTTGATCCTTGCATAAAACTAGTCAAAAAAAATCCCATAAGGTTAGCACTGAGGTGGCATTGGTAGTCCGTGATGAAATCACCAAGCTCTATAAGGTTGGTTTCATCTAGGTTGTTGACTATGCAAATTGAATCTCCAACATCATAGTTGTACCTAAGAAAAATGGAAGCATACGCATTTGCATAGAATTTTGGGAACTGAATAAGGTGACCATAAAAGATGATTTTTCATTGCCTAGTATCAATTAATTAATCAATACCATGACTAGTCATGCTTTTTTGTCTTTTATGGATGGGTTCTCTAGTTACAACTAGATTTGAATCAACCTAAAGCACCAACTCAGTACTGCCTTCATGATCCTCTGGGGTACATTTTACTATACAATGATGCCTTTCGGACTAAAGAACACAAGAGCAACCTACCAACGCACTATGATGTACATATTTAGTGATTACTTGTTAGATTTTCTCAATGACTATGTTGATGACATAGCAGTTAAGTCCAAAATGGTGCATGATCATGCAAATAAATTAGACCACACACTCAAATGCTACCTTAGACATGATCTTAGGCTAAATCCTAGGAAGTGTGTCTTCAGTGTTAAGATGGGTCGTATGCTAGATTTCATGGTATCAAAAATAGGCATACACATAGAACCTAATAAGGTTAAGGCCATCATCAACTTAGCACCACCAACTAACCTTAAGAAGCTACGTGGGTTACAAGGTAGATTGCAATTCATACATTAGTTTATCACATGGTTGATTGATAAGATACAACTAATTCAACATTTTCTCAAAAAGGGATTTCACTTTGAGTGGACATCTTAATGCCAAGAGGCATTTGACAACCTCAAAAAAGAGCTGGCTCAGCTTCCAACAGTCTATCCTCCACAAGGAGATAACCTTTTTACATCTACCTTGCAATTTCCAAAACTTCCATCACTTCTCTACTTTGCCAAACCCAAGATGATGGCTTAGAGGTCCCTATATATTACCTACACCATGCATTAGTGGCCCATGAAGCAAAATACAATGATGTGGAAAAGAACTATCTCACCTTAGTCTTTGCACTTAAGAAGTGGAGGCATTATCTCTTCCACAGCTAGGTAAACATCATTTGCAAAAGCAATATACTCTGGGCAATCACTGTAAACATTTATGAATGTAGTCGAATCGCACAATGGAATCTACACTACATAGTGCAAGCATCAACCAAAGGTCAAGAAATAGCTACATAACTCACAGCTTCACCAATGAACGATCAAGAAATTATAGATTTGGAATTCCCAGATGAGCATGTTATCTATATAAGTTAAGTACCTACAAAATTTGAGGTAATTTTACACTTCGATGGTGCTTCAACCTCTTTAGGGGGTAGTGCTGCTATAGTAATCATGTTTCCCTTTAGAGAGATCCAACCCTTCGCTGATCATTTTATATTTCCTTACACTAACAATGTGGAAGAGTACGAAGGTCTCCTTAGAGGTCTTATAGTAGCTCGCGACCTAGGAATTTGAAACTTGGTGATCCAAGGCAATTCATAGTTAGTTATCAACCAAGTTACAAAGGTTTACGCTTGTAAAGAACAACATTCACAACCTTATTGTGACTTGGTAAAGCACTTTCTCTGATGGTTTGCAACTATAGATATCCAGCACATTCCCTGTAATGAGAATGCCATCGCCAACACATTACATTAGCTTTAAGCATTGCACCTAACATGTTTCATGCCTTGCCCACCTCAGTGATGGATTACACCAAACGTATCATGCAAGTAATTGACATTGCATTTTTAGACACAACAAACACAGCACAAGCATGAGAGTGGTATGATGACATCAATTCATACCTTCAACAAGGTGAGCCTCCGTAGCATCTAACCACTGCTCAAAAGGATGTAGTGTGAAAATGATCACAGCAATACGTCATTGTAGGTGATAGCACACTATGTCACAAATCCTACAATGGCATACTACTGAACTACATTAGCAATAGTGAAGTGCAAATGATCATTGATCAAGTTCACCAAGGACTATGCAGAGGCCACATAGCACCCAAGGCAATGGCATTGAAAATCATACGCTTAGGCTACTATTGGCCTTACATGAAGTGCGATTGCATTTCTAAGGTCAAAACATGTGATGTGTGTCAATAGCATGACAACATAATGCATGTGCTAGCTACAGAACTGTACACCATGCAAATCATGTGGCCATTCCAACATTGGGGTTTGGATATAATAGGGCCCATCATGCCTAAGTCCTTTGCAGGTCATAACTTCATCACAGCAGGTTTGCAAGTTCATCCTTGACAACATAGTGACCTAATTTGGTCTACCCATGATCATAGTCACAAACAATAGGCCATAGTTTAGCAATGTTAAAACCAAAGCCTTCTATGAATACCTTGCCATCAAGCATTCCTTCTCATCGTCATACTACCCGTAGGAGAATGGCCAGGCGGAGGCCACAAACAAGGTCATCATCCACCTTCTGAAGAAGATGTTTAGTAGCAACAAATGATGATGGCACAAGCAACTGGTCTACACACTATGGGCCTACTGCACAACATGTAGAATAGAAATAAATAAGATGCCATATAACCTTGTATATGGATCTGAAGTGATTTTTCCTCTTGAATTATAGGTCCCATCGCTCCGTGTGATCCTCTTGAGCTTCATCAATGAGGCGTAAAATGATGAGTTGAGAGCCATTGACCTCAACTCTATAGAGGAGGAGCGCATGCAGACACTTGATTGCATTGAATAGTACTAAGAGAAGCAACGGCAAAAGCATTTCCATAATCAACACTAGAACTAGATTAAGGAAGGTGATATAGTCCTCAAGGTCGTTTGTGAACCTGCGGACAAATTATTAGCCAACTAAGAAGGGCCTTTCTTGGTCACCAAGGCCTATAACAACATAGCATTCAGGCTTGTTAATCTAGATGAAAATGAGTTTTCCAATCCAATCAAGCATTCATACTAGAAGTCGTATTATGCCTATCACACAATGTCACATCAATGACAAAGCAAGGTAAGCGAGAGTCCGCTACGACTATAAAGTAGCATAGAGAGTCTGCTATGACTATAAAATGGCACAAATAGTCCACTATGACTATAAATGGCACAAAATGTCTACTACGATGTTAAACTGGCATAGCTCATCCTTGCGCTAGGACGTTAAATTGGCATCTACAACATAGTCCACTATGACTATAAAATGGTAGGGCTCGTCCTTGTGTCATGATGTTAAACTAGCACAACATCCACCATCTAATACAATGTTAAACTAGCACACAACAATCTACTAGGACTATAAATTAGCACATCACAGTCTACTAGGATCTTAAATTGGGTTCGCAGTTTAGCACGCATGGCTCAACATCCATAGTTTTGTGGATAAGCAAGCATGTATACTTTTCATCCTCTATCATCTATCCACCTCTCGATGGGCTAGATGGAGTGGGACATTGTAGTTCCAAAATAGAATTCATGTCATCAAGAAAACATCTCTAGAACATTTGCAATGTCACTACCCTTAGCATTTTTCTAATCCTCTAGAAATGCCCTTAGGCATTTTGGTGACCTTCCGAAGCTACCACCACCATCGCCAGTTATACTACCCCCAAGTTGTGCCAACAACATTGTCAGCCTTGGGTGTTTCATCAATAGTTAGGGCTCTCACTGTCAACACCACCCACTAGAGTCCCAGCAGTACTGTGGCCAAACCATAGCACTACCATCCTCTAGCCCTCACCATTGCCTAGGCTTGGAAGTACATCCAACAATATGGCTCCCCATTGTCCTATTAGATTTCTAAGCTCCTTTCCTTAGTATGGAGTCTCAAGCACCTGCATCATCATCACCTTTAGTCACCTCATTGGCTTCCCTTAGGTGCTCGCTTCCAGTGTTGCTGCTGGAGCTTTTGTAGCTTTCTGGCTTCGGCATCTGCACTGGCCTTTCTACTTTGGCACCACAAGCTCTTACAACTAACCTAGCACTTATGGCACTTGTAACACCTTCACAACCAGCCATTTGCTTTTATCTCTCATGTTGTGTGGTGGTTTTCTTGTTTCCTCTATGTTGTGTTTGTAGGATGAAGCCCTGAAGATGGTCATTCAAAGGCACAGTTCATTGTAGTGGCAAGGCACCACATTTCTTCGATGTGCTTAGTTAGACTTGCCAAGCTAATTGAGAGTGCACATCCTTATTACCTTGTTATAGACCACTCGCATTTGCTCCTTTACCTTACACTTTTCCGACCTTCCCTACAAGCTTCTTTGATGCATATGGCACCCTTCTTTTAGTCAACTATAGAACCCAAGATAGAAATAATGCAACTCATCCCATGGGAAGCCTCTGTGGGCTGGTCAAAGCCCAAGCAGATGTAACATAACTCATCTCGAGGAGGAAACACCTATCCTACAAATGCGACACAGTTGCCTCTAAGCAAAGCTCATCGAGTGGCATGCAGTCCACTTGATGATAAGCATCTGGCAACTAGCATTTCATAAAAAAAAAGAAGTTGGGTGAAACATATTCCCAAGAAAAATCTAGCAAAGCTACAACTTCACAACTGGTCCAACCTTGAATTCACAATGGCCTTCTCATAAGCGCTCTGACGAGAGGCCAACATCTCAAGGGTAAGCCATTTTGGTGCCATGGGTGATAGCTCTCTCACAAGCACTCCAATGAGAGACCATCATTTGGTGACAAGCCACCCTAGTTTCGTCATCATAGTTAGCCATGTTGATTTTGCATCTTGTAGCATGATACACCATTTGCATCTCATCCCTCCATTGCTATCTCCAAGCCAATTCTCTACATCCATTACCTATAGCATACCATTCCCTTTAGCACTCTTGAGCCTGGTGAAACACCATTCAATCAGGTATCAATGAGCAATGTTGATTTTGTGCTTGCTATGGTGTTTTGGGTTCTTTGTCGATGTCTCTCAGGGTACTCCTCCAAACATCAACAAAGAGGGGCCAATAAAACACCACCAAATTCGAGCAACAGCACTACAATAGAAAATTTTTCTAAAGGCAAAATCTTCTAAGTGTTTGACCCATGATCCCATTGTTGGGACTATGCTCTAGAGCATAGCTAGTGTAGCATGCAACATGACTAGATTTGTAAAATTTTATAAGTGCCAAATAGTAGCAGCAAAAAATTTTCTAAGTGTCTTGCTACACTCATGTCCCTCTTGCTATGCTCTCCAGCATAACAAGCATAGCAGCACTCTAGTGGCCAATTTGAACTAGTGTCAACCCAGGAGTTACCAAGCTAGCTCAGCATGGAAGAAGCATTTGGCAAATTTTATAACTCCTGAAGCTACCTTTTCTACTACGCTCTCAAGCATAGCTGGCATAGCAAGAACAAGAACTGTAATTTTTGCCAGATTTTTCTAAGTGTCCATGCTACACTCTCTAGCATAGCAAGCATAGAAACATTAGACTTCAGTTTTTACAAGAATTTCCTTATTGTTATGCTACACTCAAGATCATAGCTAGCGTAGCAATAAGAAATTGCCTTCAAAAGCTTCCAGAGCTTAGCCCAGGCCTTCATTCTAGCTTCAACACTCCTCCGACAAGTAGGATTAGCAACTTGCACTCATTTTTTACCCCCCTCCATATCCCAAAATTGTACTTCTACTTGATCCCACTCAAAATAGGGGAGAATGTAGTCCCAAAGTGTAGCCTCCAAATTGCATTATTTCGAACTATTTGCAAGTACATTGCAGTCTTAGTAGCCTAGCTAGGCTGGCACTCTCTTGAGGCTCAATGGAGCATATCAAAGTGTAGCACCAATTGTCCCACTAAGAGCGTAGCAAAAGTCAACATAGCCTCACCTACACTTTTGCCACATGGCACTCAATCTACACTCCATGCTAACCCTAAGCCTATAAATACCCCTGCATTCCACACTCTAAGGGTTGGCATTTCATTCTAGTAGTGGGAATTAGCACCTTAGAGCAATATTTAACACCTTTACATCCCACTTAGCACTGCAATGCATCACAAGCCTATAGGAAACTGCAACAACCAACCCAATAGGCACAGATCTTGTAGTGGACATTAGTCTTCACCCTGGCACACCCCGAAGACTCTGGCTACCCTACTACTGCACTTATTTGTACCACCATGTACCTCTGCAAAGCTCATTTGTAATTGCTACACTCCCCATGTGGGGTGGTATCATCCTTTCTTTCTTCCAAACTCCTTAGCATTTTAAGCATTTTCTCCATTGCATTTTAAGAATTTTCTTTAACAGTCAGCACCACACTCGCACTTTCTTCATTATTTTACATGCTTTTCGCACACTTGCACCACCATTCTTGTACTGTGAGATCATGCTATGCTCAGGCCTAGTCGGCCTTGATACTACCGAGAACACCATCAGCGCTTGCATTTTTGGCTAACCACGCCACCCCCTAGTTGTGCCCAATACCTCAGTTGTAGCCAGTGAAGTCCCTATTCAATCAACAAGACCATCTAGGGCACTTCACCTTTGTTTCCTAGCAAAGGCCCTCGCGTAGAGGCAAGGTCAAGGCTATGCACCCGTGAACCCCTCAACGTTCTAGCTACCAACATTTTTGGTCGTTACAATAGGTTTAATTCTACTAAGTAGCACTAAGTTATAAAGTTCTATAAACCTTGGGGTATTCCTCTATTTTATTTATTTTGGGATGTACCTATGTTTCACTTATTGTGCTGAAATCCCTTAAATTCTTGAACCTCTTCTAATTTTTCTACAGTTCTTGAATAAATGAAATCTTTTAAAAAATTTTGGACCTCTTCATTATCACTAAATTTTTAATTACATTGAAATTTTTATTTATATAATTTATATTCTTGATTAAGCTTTTCCTTTTATCTTCTACATTTTGCAAAATAAATCCTTCTTTTCTTGTTTATTAATGCTCAATTTTTAAGGGAGTTAGAACTATTCTAACTCTTCTCATTGGATTTCCTCCACAAACTCAAAGCTTAGAGATTGTAAGAATAATGTGAGTTTGTGCAAGTATAGTAATATCCTATTCCAACTTTTTTCAATCTAAAATTTTAAAATTTTTTAATAACCACTTTCTTTTTAACTCTTTTTATTATAAAATATTTATATTCAAAATGAATTAACTAAATTCATATATGCAATCCATTTTCATCTATTTTCTTTTAACAACACTATGCAAGTGTAAGATATTTTTGTTGGGTCTACAACTACACAAAAGAAATAAATTAACTAAAAATGGATCATTTGTAAGAGATGATCTTGATAGAAATTTTCAACTATATTATATCTTCTTTGAAAACAAATTATATGCTTCAAATAATAAACAACATGATGTAGAATTTAACTGAAATAACTTCAATTTTCAATGTTTTATATAAGGAATAGTAAAAATTTCCAAGGAAAAAAAATTTGAAAATAAAATTCAAAGTTGAATATGGTTACTAGATCCAAAATACTTGGATTTTTTATATATAGAACGTTATAAAATACCATACTCTTCATATTAGTATTAATAGAAAAGATCAAACCACATTTACCACCAAATACAATAGTGGAACATGTTCTAGTTATTATTCCATTAAAAAAAGCATTATATATAGTTTTACATCAACTTGGTCATGGAATTCCTATTCTTACAATTTCAGAATTATGTTTTTTTAGGAGAATAATAATTAAAAAATACACAACTATCATTGTGGACATTATTTTGATATATGTACAAAAATTATTGATGAGTGGGAAGTCTACCCAATGCTCCACCATAAGATCTATAAGCATTATGATGGTTAATATTGTAATTTGTGAATAAACTAGTAATGGTATTTAGTCTCATTAGGTGATTGCATATTATTACCCTTATATTTGTATGATTTAGTCTAGGTAAGATATATATTTATTAATGTTATATTACTCATATCTACACTAAGTGAGAGCATAGAAATTATAATTAATAACTAATTACTAAACTAAAAAATAAATCATAATCTAGCCTAAGGTAATGAGTGTTCATTCTTCAATTTGTTATCATGTCCTAGACTCATGCATTCACTGCTAAGGTTACTAAGCATTACACTACTAGGTAAACCAAGTGATAACATTTTTGGGATTACATGTTTACACTTGAGATCAAGTTGCACTCATTCTACTAAATATTTATAGTGCATTAGATACCTAAATCATTATTCTAAAGAACATTAAGAATTAAATGCATAAAACACTAAATATATACTAAGTCAAAGTGTTGTAATGGAGAAGAATTAATCTTAATCTTATTATCAATCATGAAATGTGTCCAAGAATATTTCACTCAAAGAAGACTTCATACAACAAACTAAAATCCATAATATACACACTTCTAGACTATTATCTAAGCTGCAAAATGAAACTAATAAATTTTTCTTACTATGTTACTAAATGATGTCATAAATGCCATAGGTGAGCCATATTTATAAATATTTTGGGAAGTGAAGATGTCACATTTTCAACACACCAACTAGGACTATAATACAGGTAATAACAAACATAGATTTTATTATTTTTCAAACCCCTATGTGTCATGTCCCCATTCCCAAATGATGTTGCTACATAACAAAGATGATGCCTCTTCATAACAAGTGTCAGTGTTATCGTAATAAGACATGAAAGGGCAGTTTTAGTTAAGAACCAAAAGGGCATGTTGTAATAATGGACATGTCTCTTGAGGTAACATTTGAGGGTTTGAACTAAGGCATTTATACCCTAGCTTAGAGGTTGTGTCAGCATGAAGTGGCGGAGTCGGTACAGGCAAGGCATAGGAGCCAGATGAAGCAGAACAAGAATTAGACTAGCCATCCCTTTTGGTCGAGTAATAGGCCTAACTATGATGGCAATGTTGGATTGGCTCTAAGGGATAGATGCCAAAGGAAGAAAATCCCAAGGAACACTCTCAGAGTATGATCAAGATATACTATTTCATATTAATAAAGCATTATTTTCTTTCTCTTTTTGCACTTTCTCTATCATTTCCTTTACGCATAATGTTGAATGTTACATATATTTTATGTTTAATATATTTTCTTCTTACACATAATGTCTAATATAACGTATATTTGACGTTTGCCATGACATCTAGGGACAGGATATCACACTATGACTTACTAAAAATCATTCTCAAGTTATTCAAAAAGGGAAAGAGTTCATTACAAAATTTGTGGATGTCACATTGAATGATATTGACTCACTAACATTATGTGATAACATTACAAAATTGCAAGTGTCGCATTACAAAAATTTATTCAAGTGGTGTACATTACCAAAAATTCGCAATAAACACCACCAAAAAATTACAAAATTGCAAAAAATATTCAAATCTACCAACAATAATCCTTTAAGTTATCCCTAGGAGTGCTAGTTCTTTCCTTAATTATTGCTTTACCAACTAGTTCCCTTTCATGTTGAATTAGTGAAGGATGGACTAGTAGTTCTCTTCATCCATATAGACATCCCCCAAAGTACAAGCAAGCTTGATTAGTTTCTATATCATTGGGACTTTCCACAAACATGGTAGTTGCAAAAATGTTTTGTTAGCTTGGACAAACCAAGTAACAAATGTAATAAGCTCAAATTCCAATTCCATTGATTAGTTATTTAGTTATTGGTAGTTCATCCTGTGCTTAATGAGGTTCTCTACCATATCTCTCTAGCCTATGAATTTGACCTTAAGAACCTTAAATTCCTCATTGACAACTTGGAGCTTCTATTTAGTTTAATCATGTACTTGGCACTAACATACATAAGAGAGAATGTGGTTGTAAGTTGCTTCTCAACCTTTATTTTTAAATTTGTTTAATATTAACATGACTAATTAGCATATTGCAAGTTGGTTAGCCTAAGTGATGAGCAATGGGTACCCCTTATGCCCAACCATACGAATCACAAGCATTCATGTGCAATTCTGTTGAATTCCATGGATGGAACTAGTGTGGTATCTAGATTGTTAAGTATTGATTGCAAGTCGTTGTCTTCTCACTTGAACTAGTGGTAGCTTTATGACATATGGTTTAGTCCAAAGTGAGGCATATGATTATGATGTTGTTGGGGCCTTAAACTAACCTTAATAATAATATAGAAACTAAGTATTTAATCTAATTAATAACAAGAAGATAAATTCTAATCTAGCCTAAGGGTGATGAGTGTCTATTCCCAACTTGTCGTACATGTTCTAAACTCACATACCCACTATTGGAATTACCAAGTGTTATGCTACTAGGCAAACCAAGTGATAACACAGCTGGGATTATCAAGTGAATACATGTTTATGCTTGAAATTGGTCTCACTCATTCCATTGATTCATTAACATGCATGAAAATGTAAATATTAACTAATTACATGGAAAATAAATTACATTAAAAGGAAATCTATTCTAAGTCAAAGTATTGCAATGAATAGGAATTAAACTTGATCTTATTGACATTCATGAAATATGTCTAGGTACAATGCCACTCGAATAAGATGTTGTATAACTAACACAAATCCACACTATGGGCACTCACTAATTTTTCTCTAGCATTACTGAATAAAATTGCAAGAGCCTAGCTACACTACTGACCAAATGGTGCCAAAAACATGGCAAGTTCTTGCATATTTATAGGTAAATTGAGGCATTGTGTTGATGGGGATGTGTCGACAAGAATGCATCAACAGGGTTGCGTCGATGTAGCAAGTTATAGCAGATGCAATATCACATCTATGATATAGCAAATGCAATATAGCATCTACAATGTAGTAGCCAATTGAGATGCACTAACAAGGATGTTATAATGAAAATGCAATGTAGCATCAATGATATAACATCTATGATATCTTAGCCAATTGATACACTTGACAAAATGATGCTTCATGATATCCCCATGACTCAGCTACCTGACATATCAGGTCTCATCACTAAGATAATGGATTAAGTCTTCAATTTGCAAGTTTTTCAATTTGATTTATACCTAATCCATTATTTTGATATCATTCAATGCACTTGTCAATGCAACAACTATTGGTTATTGAATGAAGAAATTTAACTTGGTATTAATTGCCTTAAGTTCCTTTTCATTAATCTCCTTCTACAATCCTACCTTGTTTCTATAATGAGTCTTTATCATTCCATGTCTCTTTTCTTTGTTCTTCTAGGTCACAATCTCTAATGTCATCTGCTAACCTCATGCATGGAAAAAGTATGGTTCTCTCTACTCAACCTCAATATCTCTAAAGTAGCATTGGCCATTTATTCTTGAATGTGTTGGAGGTTATTTTCAAGTAACTCTATTCCTTTCTTAACTTTTAGCTTCCAATTTTTCTTCGTTAGACTCTTGCTCTCTTTGTACAAAGTGACTATAATCTTTCTTAATGAATGTGATTTCGCTTTGGCTTATGATGCATTCCACATTGTCATCTCCTTTTGCATTTCTAGATTTTTTAAGTTTGGCATTATTCATACAAGTTTATCAATTCTAAAATAGCCAAGTATCTCTTGAACAACATGTCATGTGGGGTTATTCATAGGCATAAAGCTAAAAAATTTCTTCTTGCAGCATTTGGACATCCAACTCGACCTGCTGACATTGAGCTTTAGGATATATCAAATTTTCCTTAAGAATGATTGTTGCCAAAAGTAACATTATTTGGAATGCAAGAAGTAACACCGAGCTTTAGCTATACTGCTCTAAAGGAAGAAAAACAAGGCGATAATATTGATGGTAAAAAATACAATGAAGACTCACTTTAATATTAGAAAAAATAACAAAAATAATTTTTAAAAAAATTATGCAAATAGACTTTCTTCAAATTATATATTCAAAGCCTAGAGATGCTATGGCTATAACACAAGTTTCCAATTATACGTTAATTTTGATGGTGATTTTAGTTGTCAAAGATGGAAGTTGCTTGTTAAAATCCAAGTACAAGTTGGTTTCAATGTTTAAAAGCCTAAAAGCACATGTTGCCAAAAAAGGTAAAAATCAGTTAAACATAAACTCAAAGAAATTATCAAAAATTGCATTACGAGTAGTAATTAATCCCATATTTCCATTTACTTGCTATCATTAAGTTTATTTTCGTGACTTGCTTGGAAGTTGACATTTGTTATAAATGCTAGAATTTTGTGTTGATTTAGCTTAGTGAATTGGTATTGTAACACGTGTTTACACATTGACATGGCCTCCATATTCGTTGACACTTATACGTGTTGGCATAATGCATTTTTGCATTGGCGTTGGGGTGGTGCCACATCTAGATGGGGTTTTGGGTCTCTTATTTTTCAAATTTTCTCTCATGGTAACCGATTCTATGGCCTATAAATTTGTTCTTGATGGAAGAGAAAAGGCATCATGAATCACAGTGGGTTGTAGTTCAGGTCCCTTTCACAAACGCTTGGAGGCTGCATACACCACCATTACAGAGTGCCAGTGTGAAAGAAGAATGTGAACAAGATTAATCGAAGGCATCAATGGTTGGAGGTTAATTCCATTTGCTTCCACATTCTGTACTTTGATTACTTGTGCAATCTAGTTTTTATGCATAATTATTTTCTTACATTTGATATTGGAGTAATAGATCTCTATCTTGATGTATTTTGATGATGGTGCAATTGTCTGTATCAACTCCAGACTGAATTCTAGTTATTGAGTTTGAATTAAATTGAATTCTGGTTTTGTCATCCACTTCACTAGTGCTTGGAATATTTAAGTCTGTATTACGTTATGCTACTGCTCCACTAGTGCACGAACCACGAAAATAGTAGACTTTGAACTTTACTACCATAGGTTTGAAGTAGAAAAGTTTTACATCACTGCTAGTTGCATTCTGTATTAGGAGTCAAAGGATAATGTTGCTAAAGTCTTAAGTAAGTTGGTTATATGGATCAATATTTTTAATAAAATTATGTTTATACCATGTTAAAATTGGTAATTTATCAATTGTATGCATATTTTTGTAAATATATGCATGATTTTCTGCATATGAATTATATCTAGTGATCTATATAATTTTGTATAATTAGAGAGTAGCCACAACATCTTTAATTATGCAAAATTATGTACTAGGAACTTTTGGACCACATATGATTAAATTATGATTAATCATATGTAATATGATAAATTTTATCTCTCAAGAATTTTTGTTGTATTTAATATTATTAATTAGGGTGATATGTTAAATTATTTTTCTTAATTTGCCCACAAGGATTAAGAAAAGGAATATAATCTAATAGTTTCATTGTAAGGATATATGAATCTGTTTGAATTAAAATTTAGCCCATAGGCAATTTTGTGTCATTTGATTCATATTTTTCATGTTTTACATTGGTAAACATGTCTTATGGTATTTAACCTCAAATTTAGTGACATAAGCACATTTGATTATGCAGTTGTACAACTCGTAAGCTACTCTAATTTTAAATGTGGCATTCCTAAATTAAAGGGTGATAATTATAAGGTGTGGAAGGAGAGAATTCTTCTTCATTTAGGCTAGATAGACATTGATTATGCTATCCATAAGGATGAACCACCTACCATTACAACAATCAGTTGTCTAGATGATATTGGTAATTATGAAAAATGGGAGTGATCTAATTGCCTCTATGTCACATTCATAAAAACCAAGATCTTGGCTAGTATGCATGGTTCACTGGAACAGTATAACAATGTGTGCTCTTCGTTAAAGGCCATTGATAAATAATTTGAGTCATTAGACAAGGCATTGTCTAGCACCTTGATAATGAAGTTCTCATCCATGAAGCTCATTGAAACTCGTGGTGTGCATGAGCACATCTTGAAAATGAGGGATATAGCAGCTCACCTCAAAACACTTGAGGTTGAGATGTCAAAATATTTCCTTGTGCACTACATCTTAAACACACTCCCACCATAGTACGGACCCTTTAATATTTCTTATAACACACATAAGGACAAATGGTCAATCAATGAACTAATGACCATGTATGTATAAGAAGAAGGGATACTTGCTATGAAAGCGAAAGAGAGTGTGCATCTAGCTACACAAGGAAAGAATAAAGAATAAGCCAAAGGNTGACACATGATGGATTGATTTTTGTTCTACAATCCATGTTACCAATTCCTTGCAGGGGGTGAAAAGCCTAAGGAAGCCAGTGGGAAGTGAGTCATGCATCTATTCAAGCAATAAGATGCACTCACATGTGGAGGCAATTGGAACATGCAAATTAGTTTTAAGTAGTGGTTTTGTTTTAGAGTTGGAAAAGACATTTTATATTCCTAGTTTTTCAAGGAATTTAATTTTTATTTCAAGGCTTGTATCATTGGGATTTTCCTTTAATTTTTTAGATACTATATTTAGTTTATATTATAGATCTCAACTTATTGGAAATGGTACATTGAAAGATGGTCTTTTTAAAATTAATTTACAAAATGAAACTTCTTATACTTCTACACATGTTCATGCTGGGATTAAGAGATGTGTTATGAATGATGAATCCTCTATGTTGTGGCATTGTAGATTAGGACATATCTCTATTGAAAGAATAAAGCGATTTGTAAATGATGGAGTACTTAGTACTCTAGATTTTACTGACTTTAACACTTGTGTGGACTGCATAAAGGGAAAGTAGACCAATATGTCAAAGAAAGGTACCAAGAGGAGTTTAAACATATTAGAGATCATACATACAAATATTTGTAGTATAGATATGGATGGATATGGTCAAAATTATTTCATTACCTTTATTGATGATTATTCATGATATATGTATCTCTGCCTGCTTCATAACAAGAGCAAAGCTTTAAATGCCTTTAAGGTGTTTAAAGCTAAAGTAGAGAAACAATGTGGTAAGAAAATAAAGATAGTGAGAGCTGATAGAGGTGGTGAATACTATGGTAGATATACTTATGATGGACAAGCACCTAGTACACTATGCCTGCTTCTCCAAACCAAAATGGTGTGGCAAAAAGAAGAAACTGAACATTATTGGAAATGGTGCAAAGTATGCGTAGCAGCTCCAAGCTTCCTAAGTCCTTATGGATTGAAGCTCTTAAGATGGTCATGTATATATTAAACCAAGTTCCAACCAAGGTTGTCTCAAAAACATCATTTGAAGTAGGGAAAGGTTGGAAACCAAGGTTGCAACATATACGCATTTGGGGATGCTTTTCTAAAGTAAGAGTCTATAATCCACAAGAAAAGAAGCTAGATCCAAGGATCACAAGTGGGTATTTCATTGAATATGCTGATCGATATAAGGGATATAGATTTTATTGTCCATCACATATTACTAGGTTTTTGGAATCAAGGAATGCTAAATTTCTTGAGAATGACTTGATTAGTTGGAGTAGTAGATCTTGGAAGATTGTTCGTGAGATAAGTCATACAAACGCTCAACCCACTATTTCAAATGATAGACTAATTGTTATGCATAATATGCCTAGAGCACAAATGCGTAATGAACAACAACCAGTCATTGAAGTTCCACAAACTGCTAGCCAAGAAGTAGTAGATCTAGCTGAACAATAGATACCAGAAGCTATTGAACAGCCTATTGAACATCATGATCCTCAAGAGAATGATGAACCAACATTAAGAAGATCTACTAGAGTAAGATGACCAATGATTCCTAGTGACTATATGGTATATCTATAGGAGTCTAACTACAACATAGGAGCAGAAAATGATATCGAAACATTTTCACAAGCCATGAGTTGTAAGGAATCTAACTTGTGGTATGATGCTATGAAAGATGAAATGAACTCTATGTCAACTAATAGAGTTTGGGATCTTTCAAGTTGCCTGATGGTGTGAAAGCGATTGGATGCAAATGGGTCTTCAAGACTAAGAAAGACTCATTGGGAAACATTGAAAAATATAAGGCCAGACTTGTTGCTAAAGGGTTCACTTAGAAAGAGGGAATAGATTATAAGGAGATCTTTTCTTCTATATCTAAGAGGGACTCCCTTCATGTTATTATGGCATTGGTTGCCCATTTTGATCTTGAATTACATCAAATGGATGTAAAAACAACATTCCTTAATGGTGATCTAGACAAAGAGGTTTATATGAAACAAACTAAAGGATTTTCCTCTAGTGATTATGAGCAATTGGTATGCAAGCTCAAGAAATCCATATATAGATTGAAATAGGCCTCCCATTAATGGTACTTAAAATTCCATGATATCATTACTTCATTTGGTTTTGAAGAAAACATCATGGATCAATATATATACTAGAAGGTCAATGGGAGCAAAATCTGTTTCCTTGTTCTATATGTGGATGATATCCTTCTTACAACCAATAATAGTGGATATCTATATGAGGTGAAACATTTTCTCTCTAAGAATTTTGAGATAAAGGATCTAGGTGAGGCATCTTGTGTATTGGCATTCAGATCCATAGGGACAGATCTAGATGTATTCTGGGACTGTTGTAGGAAACCTATATCAATAAAGTTTTAGAAAGATTTCAAATGAAAGATTGTTCACCAAGTATAGCATCCATTGTGAAGGTTGACAAGTTCAATTTCAACTAGTGCCCTAGGAATTATTTAGAGAAGAGTCAAATGAGCAACATTTTGTATGCTTCAACTGTTGGAAGCCTTATGTANCAACTAGTGCCCTAGGAATGATTTAGAGAAGAGTCAAATGAGCAACATTC
>MNCI01001231.1:44988-63605 GCA_015680685.1 Gnetum montanum
GTTATATCAGTAGTCCATATTTTGGTGGATACATTGTTTTTTCTTTGGTAAATTCTTGTGGGTAAGACTTTAACTCTTGTTCCAAATGACATTCCCAGAGCCTACAGACTCTTTGAATGTGGGTTTGTCAAGGCATTAAGGGCATGAGCCTACTTTGGGAAGGACCCACTAGCATTCCTATTTGGTACACCAGTTAACTTCTTTCCCTTAACATTTTTGCAGTCCACTCTATTTTGTTCATTTCCATCTTGACATCCATTTCATCGACATTACAGTTGTCTCTTTTTCTCCATCCTTCTTATTCCTTTTCTCTCTCCATTCTATCACTACCAGAGGTTTGCTCTTAGTCATGGGGGTCCTGATCCAATTGTTTTGATTTTTTCGATTTTCTCCTAGCCCCTACACCTTTGGTAGTCACCATTATTATATCTCCAGATCTGCATCAGCCATACCACAACCCAGCCAATGGACCTTTTACCGGAGCAAGGTATCAATTGCATTGTGATTCATTTACGACTGATGCAATTGGTAATCATACGACAATGGATTGGATCTGAAGGGAACACTTGGAATGGATCAATGCTAAAGCAATTATGCAAGGAACAAGATGGATGGCGTGCTTACGGATATACAACAAAAGGCGTAATCTTGGCATTGGTAGCGGTAGACTTCTTCTCTCTTCTCTCTTAGCTACCAAATACGGCTTGATGTCAAATGTATAAGGGGTTCACTCTTGTTGTTGTCGTGAACACCAGTTTTTTCATGTTCTGTAATGATGATCCATTCACATGTCGTCCCATTCACCATTAGTTCCATTCAAGTCAATAATCCCATACCTTCCCAATATTTTTGTAAGGAACTCAAGGATGAGTTTTTATTTAGTCATGGGGGTATGATGGGACACGATATCGCATGGGCCGCGATATCACGTACGCGATATCGTGTCTTCTCCCACGATATTGCATCGCACCGCCAAATCTATAAATAAGAGGCGTCTCTCCCTTGTTTCTCAATCTAGATATAGACCTTAGCCAAACTCTTGTAGTTTTTCCATTCCAAAGTTAGAGTAATTTCCATGTACCCACAGTAGGAGTCCCAAAGTGAATGGATCTTTATTCAAGCAAATACTGTACCTGAGCACAAGTTTGTGTATAGAAATGAAGATGAACTTTTTGGATAAACCTTGCAGTGCATGGACTAAGCTAACTAGGACTTTAATTATTGTTAATTGTTTAAATTCTTTATTAGTTAATTAATTTCTCTCAACCCTCAACACTCCTAGTTAAGTGCATTCAGTACAACCGCTTCGAGCACGTGCATTACGCTTGGTAATCCCAGTAACAAATAGTGTTTGGTAATCCCAGAAGGTTGCATTGGTTCAGGGTGTGAACGGCAAGTGGGAACAGATACTAATGCTAGGCATTAGAACTTAGTTAATTAAATTTAGTTACTTAGTCTCTTCACCTTTTCCCTCATTAGCAGAGGCAATAAAAGACAAAAGACATAAAAATCACATACCTCAGACTTACTTAACCATACAACGGTCACAAATACAAGTAAGTTTGGGAAGACAATGAACGATTAACCTTAAGTGTTCCATAAGGTGTGTAGGCACTTAGTCTGCGGAGTTTGACCGGATCACATGTGTAACACTTGTATTCGTATGGTTGAGTGTAGGGGTACCTCGCCACTCATCAATAAGGCTTAGAATTGTAGATTCTATATCTAGGCCATTAAGAATGTTTTGTGATGATTTAGCTACTATCTTTATGGCTAAGAATAATAAGAGTGGCAGTCAAAGTAAACACATTGACATAAAGTACTTAGCCATAAGGGAACGCATTAAAGAAAATAAAGTGGTCATTGTACATATAAGCACTAAATTAATGATAGTTGATTCTTTAATAAAAGGAATGCCACCAAAGTCATTTAAGGTTCATATAATTCGAATGGGACTTGGTTCCATAATGTAATTTGTTGTACGTACAACTTACAGTCTTAATGAAACTCTTATTCAGTTGTGTTATTTCCTCATATGGTTTGCACATATAGTTATTAGAGAAAATACACATATAGCAAGGCCTTGAATGAACATTGGGTTTATTCATAAAGTTATGTTACCATATAAGGAATTATGTTTGAGAGATAATGCATTGTAATACATGGAAGATAATATTCATGTTAAGAGGAACTATCACCATGGTTCATGCATTTATTTCTTCAACTCTGGACTTGATTAAATATGAAGACCAAGTGGGAGATTATAGCACACGTTTACACATTGATGTGGCCTCCATATCTATTGATGCTTATACGCATTAACATAACATGTTTTTGTGTTGGAATTGGGGTGGTGTCCACATCTAGATGGGGTTTTGGGTCTCTTATTTTTCAAATTTTCTCTCATGGTAACCAATTCTGTGGCCTAAAAATTTATTTTTGATGGGAGAACAAAGGCATCACGAATCACAACAGGATTGCAGTTCAGGTCCCTTTCACAAATGCTTGGAGGTTGCATATACCATCGTTGTAGAGCACCGGTGTGAAAGAATAATTTGAACAAGATTAATTGAAGGTATCAATGGCTAGAGGTCAATTCCATTTGCTTCCACATTCTATACTTTGATTACTTGTGCAATCTGGTTTTTCTGCACAATTGTTTTCTTACAAGTATGTCTACACAACAAATACTCTCTGTTGCAATGCTATACTCAAAACATGGTATGAACACTAAAACATTAAATCCAATTGTATTTATCATTCATTCATATAATATGTCAACTATTTTTTTACTTCGGCATATGCAAAAATCTAGTCCAGAAGGAACCTTAATTAAATACAACCTTAAACCCACTTTCCAAAGATTCAACATTGAGTAATAGTGGCTATGATTCTATGACTAATGAATGACGTCCCAACCCCAATAGTTTTTGCTAGTGCATTAGAGATATCCTTTATCCAAAAAAAAAAGTGATTGAATTTAAAATGTTGAGGGTTAATTACCCAATTATGTGGGTGTGGGATCCAAACTATAAAGAAACCTTCTCTTTTTGGTTGAGAACAGAATTAGGCCTTGCCAAGGGCTTGGCAAGAAAAGGATTTGGAATTTAAAAAAAAAACATAAAACTTCCCTTCATAGCAAGGAAAGGATGCATGGGATTTAAGGGACTGTATAATGCATGGGAGTTAAAGCATGGTGGAGACACTTCCTAAAATCCCAATACATGAGATGAACTTGCACAAGATGCATAAAGTAGTAATTGCAAAAATAGGAAACAATTGCTACATTTATCTCTAAGTTATTTTTTTCCTCTGATATTATATGATTTGCTTTTGTTGTTCCATTAGTGCAGGGTCATGTTTCTATTTTTCATGATTTTGTAGAATAGTAGAATAGATGGTATAAATCTTCCAACTTCCAACATAATAAAGCTTCAATTTCAATTTCAAGATTACACAAATATCAGAAAAAGGTTAAAAACTTTTAAAACAACAAAAATTAAAGATTTTAAATATTTTATAGGATAGTGCCAATAGATATGTTCTAGTGATTCAACTTTCAAGGTTTTCACCGAATTGAGCGAGATTTTAAAAAGCCATATTCATCTACTAATTATCCTATTTATTTTTGTAGCAATACCATATGGATATTTGAAAAAGAAAATCTTCATTTTTAATTTTTAATTTTTAGAAAAATCCAGAATCCAAAGCCAAACAACCTAAAGTGAAACATCTATTATTAATATAAACATTAAAAAAGCTGAAAAGTGTCAAATAATTACTGAAGGGTATAATATAGTATTTGGAGGCAAATCCTGGAAAATAATTAAAGGAAATCTGATCATTGCTTGGGAAAATAAGGTGGGAACATTGAACACCACTTTAGAAATAAATGACATAGTGTCATTAGTAGATTCAGAATCATTGTCAACATTATGGCATCAAAGGTTGGGTCACATGAGTGAAAAGGAAATGAAGTTGTTGGCCTCACAGGGAAGATTACCGAACTTGAAGTTTGTTGATCTTGGTTTATGTGAAGGATGTGTTTATGGAAAATAGAAAAGAGTCAATTTCTCAAAAGCTTAAATATCATCAAAGATTGAGAAGTTGGAACTGGTACATACATATGTATGGGAACCAACCCCAGTGAGCTCCCTTGGTGGCTCATGCTATTATGTCACATTCATTGACAATTCCATTAGAAAGGTATGGGTTTATTTTCTTAAAAATAAATTTGATGTGTTTTCTACATTTAAAAGGTGGAAGGCAGAAGTGGAGAACCAAACTAGTTTGAAAGTTAAGTGTTTAAGGTCTGATAACAAAGGAAAGTATGATATTCTAGAGTTCAAGGATTTTTCTTCTAAGAATGAGATCAAAATGCTTAAGATGGTTCCTGAAACACCAGAGCAGAATGGTGTTGCTAAGAGAATGAATAGGACCTTAAATGAGAGAGCTAGAAGCATGAGGATATCTTCCAGACTACCAAAGATGTTTTGGACAGATTTAATTAGTACAAAAACCTATTTCATAAATCGAGGACCTTTAGTTCTACTACACTTTAAGATACCTAAAAAGGAATGATCAAGAAAGGTAGTAAACTTCTCACATTCAAAATTTTTTGGTTATGTATCATATGTGCACTTAGGTTCTAATATCTAAAATAAACTTAACCTTAAAGCCAAGAAATGTTATTTTATTAGCTATGGTTATAATGATTTTGGTTATCAATTTTGGGATGATCAAAAGAGAAAAATTATAAGCCACAGGGATGTCACTTTTGATGAACATGTGGTGTACAAAGACAGGTCCAAATTAGAATCTAACAATGTAGGGAAGCAGGAAAAGGAAAGTGATAAGGTTGAATTGGAAGAGATATCTAAGATGGATGTAGTTGGAAGGATTCAAAAAACTCTTGGAAATAAGATAGCTAAAGATGAAGCTGAAGTTGAGTCAGAAATAGTTACTTCGAAGCCTCAAATGAGAAGGTCTACTAGAACACCAAAGCCCAAAGATAGGTACTCTCCCTCATTACATTCTTTACTTTTGACTAATGCTGGGGAACAAGAATGTTTTGATGAAAAAATGTAGGCAACAAATCATGTTAAGTGGCAATTGGCTATGACAGATGAGATGAAGTCACTCTAGAAGAATACAACATGGACACTAACTAAGTTGCTAGAAGGAAAGAGGGCATTGTAGAATAAGTGGATGTATACGATCAAGGAAGAACATGATGGTAGCAAAAGATACAAGGCAAGGTTAGTAATTAAGGATTTCCAACAGAAAAGAGGAATTGACTACACAGAGATTTTCTCTCCTATAGTAAAGTTGACTACCATTACATTAGTGCTAGGTATTGTGGCTACTAATGATTTGCATCTAGAGTAGTTAAATGTCAAAACTACTTTCTTGCATGATGACCTCGATGAGAACATTTACATGGTTCAATCAGAAGGTTTTCAAGTTGCTAGTAGAAAAAATCTTATGTGTAAGTTGAAGAAGATCTTGTATGAATTAAAACAAGCTCCTAGGTAGTGGTACAAGAAATTTTATCGATTCATGTTTAATCCTAGTTTCACAAGATGTGAGATGGATCATTATTGCTACGTAAGGAGGTTTAATGACTACTACATTATTTTGCTCTTGTATGTTGATGGCATGCTTATTACAAGGTCTAGTTTATAGGAGATAGATAAACTTAAGCAACAACTGGCAAAGGAATTTGAGATGAAAGACTTGGGAGCAACCAAACAAATACTTGGGATGAGAATCAGTAAAACCAAATCTCAAGGGATTCTCAAGTTGTCTTAGGAAAATTATATAGAGAAATTGCTTAGCAAGTTCAACATTCAAGTTGTAAAGACTAGATGCACTCCATTGGGAAGTCACTTCATTATCAGTAAGAATCAGTCACCAAGGAAAAAAGAAGAATGTGAATAGATGTCCAGAATACCATATGCTTCAACAGTTGAAAGTTTTGATGTATGCTATGATCTATACCAAACCCGACATAGCACATGTAGTGGGAGTTATTAGCATGTTCATGTCTAATCCAAGAATGGAGCATTGGGAAGCTGTAAAGTGGCTCTTGAGATATCTTAAAGGAACTTCAAGTATGACACTTTGTTTTAAAAGAAGTAGCATTACTCTCTAGGTTTTTTTTATGCAAATTTGGAAGGTGATTTGGACAATAGGAAGAGCACCATTGGTTATATTTTCACTATGGGTAGTACTGCTGTGAGTTGGATGTCTCGACTTCAAAAGAGCATTGCTCTCTTAACCACAAAAGTAGAATATGTGTCTATATCAAAAGCTAGAAAGGAGATGATTTGGTTAAAGGATCTTCTAAGAGAGTTAGGTAAGACATAGGACAACAACAAGCTTTTCAGTGATAGAGTGTCATACATCTGGCTAGAGATACAGTTTTCATTCTAGATATAGTTGAGATATCATCATATTCGTGGGTTGATAGATGATGGGACATTACTACTAAGAAAGATTCCTAGGTCAAAGAATCCTACAAAAATGTTGACCAAAGTGGTCTTCATTGCTAACTTAAGGCTTTGCATGACCTTAGCAGGCGTTCATCGTTAGTGATGAGGTGGTGTCACATTAGGTGTTGATGGTGTACATGGGAGAAGCAAGGTTGCAAGAGTTTTTTTTTTCTTAGATCAGTCTCCAACTAGGAGATTGTTGGAGTTATGTGGCAACTGATCCAAATTCTATTTCTAGTTTTCTACCATTACATTGTACCAGAAGTTGAAGGGTCAACCGTTATAAAAGTTGAAGGGTCAACCATTTCAATTACGAACAGTTTCTTTATTCATATTTATGTAACGTTTCAAAACTTTTTGTAACTATAATCTACAAAATATATAATGAAACTTTAGTGCAATTGTGAATTAGTAGCAATCTTGCTGAAACACAAAAATTCCATGTGTTCTGTATGTGCTTCTTTCTCCTGTTCTTGTTTTTTTTTTCCTTTTTCTTTTTTTTTGCTTGATTCATTTCCTAACACAACATTCTCACAAATGTTGTAGTGTTGAGTGTTATCCATCTTGAATAAGACTCCTGTTAGGAAACAAATCAAGCAAAAGAAAACAAAAATAAGAAAAACAAGCATACATAGAACACACAGATTTTTTGTGGTTCAGCAAGATTTCCTCTCACAGCCACACTAGAGTTTCATTATATATTTTTTGTAGATTATAGTTATAAGAGAGTTTTGAAACATTACATAAATATGCATAAAGAAACCATCTGTAACCGAAACTAGCCCATGGCACAATAATCCGAATCAATTACCACATGACTTCAACAATCTCCTAGTTGGAGACTGATCTAAGAAAAAAAAAACTCTTGCAACCTTGCTTCTTCCATGTACACCATCAACTCCTAGTGTGGCACCACCTCATCACTAATCATGTATGCCTGTTAAGGTCATGCAAAGCCTCAGCTTAGCAATGTTGACCACCTTGGTCAACATGTTTGTAGGGTTCTTTGACTTAGGAATCTTTTTTAGTAGTACCATCATCTATCAACCCACGGATATGATGATACCTCAACTAAATGTGTTTAGATTTGTAATGAAAAATTGTATCTCTAGCCAAATGTATGACACTCTGGCTATCTCTAAAAAGCTTGCTGCTATCTTGTGTCTTACCCAACTCTCTTAGAAGATCCTTTAACCAAATCATCTCCTTTCCAGCTTTTGATATAAACATATATTCTGCTTCTATGGTTAAGAGAGCAATGCTCTTTTGAAGTCGAGACATCCAACTCATAGCAGTACTACCCACAATGAAAATATAACCTATGGTGCTCTTCCTACTATCCAAATCACCTCCCAAATCTGCATAAAAAAAACCCTATAGAATAATGCTACTCCTTTTAAAACAAAGTGTTATACCTAAAGTTCCTTTTAGATATCTAAGGAGCCACTTTACAATTTCCTAATGCTCCCTTTCTAAATTAGACATGAACCTACTAACTCCCACTGCATGTGCTATGTTGGGTCTAATACAAATCATAGCATACATCAAACTTTGAATTGCTAAAGCATATGATATTTTGGACATCTATTCATGTTCTTCTTCTATCCTTGGTGACTGATTCTTACTGAGAATGAAGTGACTTCCCAATGGGGTGCATATAGTCTTTGCATCTTGAATGCTAAACCTACTAAGCACTTTCTCTATATACTTTTCCTAAGACAACTTAAGAATCCCTTGAGATTTGGTTCTACTGATTCTCATCCCAAGTATCTTCTTGGCTAGTCCCAAGTCTTTCATCTCAAATTCCTTTGCTAGTTGTTGCTTCAGTTTATCTATCTCCTATAAACTAGACCTTGGAATAAGCATGTCATCAACATGCAAGAGCAAAATAATGTAGTAATCATCAAACCTTCTTGTGTAGCAACAATGATCCATCTCACATCTTGTGAATCTATATATTAACATGAATTGATCAAATTTCTTGTACGACTACCTAGGAGCTTGTTTGAATCCACCGACAAGATTTTTTCTACCAACAACCTAAAAACCTTCTAGTTGAACCATGTAAATGTCCTCATCAAGATCACCATGCCAGAAAGTAGTTTTGACATCTAATTACCCTAAATGAAAATCATTAGTAGCCACAATACTCAACACTAATCTAATGGTAATCAACTTTACTACAAGAGAGAAAATCTCTGTGTAGTCAATTCCTTTTTTTTTTTTTTTTGGAAATCCTTAACTACTAATCTTGCCTTGTATTTTTTGTTGCTATCATGTTCTTCCTTGACCCTTTACACCCACTTATTCTACAATGCCCTCTTTCCTTCTGGCAACTTAGTTAGTATCCATGTCATATTCTTCTAGAGTGACTTCATTTCATCTCTCATAGCCAACTTCCACTTAACACGATCTGTCACCTACATTGCTTCATCAAAACATTCTAGTTCCCCAACATCAGTTAAAAGTAAATAATGTAACGAGGGAGAGTACCTATCTTTGGGCTTTGGTGTTCTAGTAGACCTTCTCAACTGAGGCTCCAGTGTAACTGTTTATAGCTCAACTTTAGCTCCATCTTCAACTATCCTGTTTCCAAGATTTTCTTGAATTCTTCTAGTTACATCCCTCTTAGATATCTCTTCTAATTCAACCTTCTCAC
This sequence comes from Gnetum montanum, assembly GCA_015680685.1. Taxonomy (NCBI): domain Eukaryota; kingdom Viridiplantae; phylum Streptophyta; class Gnetopsida; order Gnetales; family Gnetaceae; genus Gnetum; species Gnetum montanum. Next base: position 54,142 of record MNCI01001231.1, read on the forward strand.
TTTTCTTTTCTTGTTTCCCTTTACTATTAGAATTTTATCTAACCATGTCCTTGTACACCACATGTTCATTAAAAGTGACATCCCTATGCCTTATAATTTTTCTATTTTGATCATCCCAAAAATGATAACCAAAATCATCATAACCATAGCTAATAAAACAACATTTCTTGGCTTTAGGATCAAGTTTATCTCAAACATCAAAACCTAAGTGCACATATGATACACAACCAAAAAATTTTAAATGTGAGAAGTTTATTGCCTTTCCTGACCATTCCTCCTCAAGTATCTTAAAGTTCATTGGAATTGAAGGTTCTTGATTTATGAGATAGGTTGTTGTTTTGACTGCATCTACCCAAAACATCTTTGGTAGTCTAGAAGATATCCTCATGCTTCTAGCTCTCTCATTCAAGGTCCTATTCATTCTCTTAGCAACACCATTTTGCTTTGGTGTTCTAGGAACCATCTTAATCATTTTAATTCCATTCTCAAAACAAAATTCCTTGAATTCTAGACTATCATACTCCCCTCCATTATTGAACCTCAAACACTTAACTTTCAAACCAGTTTGGTTCTCCACTTTTTCCTTCCACCTTTTAAATGTAGAAAACACATCAAATTTATTTTTAAGAAAATAAACTCATACCTTTCTAGTGGAATCGTTAATGAATGTGACATAATAGCATGAGCCACCAAGGGAACTCACTAGGGCTAGTTCCCATACATCTGTATGTACCAATTCCAACTTCTCAATCTTTGATGTTCTTCCAGCTTTTGAGAAACTAACTCTTTTTTGCTTCCCATAAATACATCCTTCACATAAACTAACATCAACAGACTTCAAGTCCAATAATCTTTCCTATGAGGCCAACAACTTCATTTTCTTTTCACTTATGTGACCCAACCTTCAATACCACAATGTTGACATTAATTCTAAATTAACCACTAACATTGTGTCTTTTATTTCTGAAGTGGTATACAATGTTCCCACCTTATTTCACTAAGCAACAATCAGATTTCCTTTAATTATTTTCCAAGATTCACCTCCAAATATTGTATTGCATCCTTTAGCATCTATCTAACCCATATAAATAAGGTTTTTCTTTAAACTTGGAACATGTCTAACATTCTGTAACTTCAATTGCTTCCTATGGGCATTCTTTATATAAACATCATCCTTTCCCACAGTGTTCAATGGCTCATCATATGCAAGATAAACCTTTCTAAAATTCCCAGCAACATAGGTATTAAATAGTTCTTTAGAAGAAGTAGAGTGAAACGATGCATCTAAATCAAGAATCCAAGATTCAATACCACTGTCCACACAACAAACTAGGGCATCAACAATTTCTTCAACAACTGCATTCACTAAATCATCATGTTGATTTTTCTTTTCTTTTTTTGGTTTGTGCATTGTTTTCTAAGGTGACCTTTCTGATCACAATTCCAATAGGTGACATTCTTGCGACCCTTGGATCAACTTCTTCCCTTGGACTTCAATTTTCCATGGCCCTAATTTTGTTCCCACTGAAGACTTCTACCTCTACTTTTATTACTCAAGGAAAAAACCAAAGATTCACTTGACTCCCTTTTGCATATATCCTCATTGAGAATCAAATCTTGAACTCCAGACAACTTTAGTTTTTGATTTCTTGATGAACTACTAACTGTAGTCACCATTGCAGACCAATTATTAGGCAGTGATGATGACAAGATCAACGCTTTGATCTCATCATCAAAGTCAATTTCCACAAAACTCAACTGACTTGTGATCACATTGAACCTATTGATGTGATCTATAATTGACGTACCTTCAGACATCCTCAAATTGAATAATCAATGCATCAAATACACCTTATTCGAGGGGGATGGCTTCTCGTACATATTTGATAAAGCCTTCATCAAACCTTGAGTAGTCTTTTCATTGACGATATTGAATGCAATGTTCCATGATAATTTCAAACAAATCATCCCAAGAACTTGGTGATCTAACAGCTTCCAATCCTCTTTGCTCATATGATTTAGCTTCTTCCCCAACAACGGTTCATGCAACTTCTTCTTGTACAAATAATTTTTGATCTACATCTTCCAGAACCCAAAGTCCATCCCATCCAACTTGTCAATCCTGATTTTCTCATCCTCAAATGCCATCACTCCTACTAATCCTTTGCAAACTTAGCTCTGATACCAGTTTGTTAGAAAATGAATCAAGCAAAAGAAAAAACAAGAATAGGAAAAACAAGCACACACAAAACACACAGAATTTTCATGGTTCAGCAAGATTGCCTCTCATGGCTGCACTAGAGTTTCATTATATATTTTTTGTAGATTACAATTACAAGAGAGTTTTGGAATGTTACATAAATATGCATAAAGAAACCATCTATAACTGAAATTGGTCCATGACCCAATAATCCGAATCAGTTGCCACATGACTCCAACAACTCCAACACAATCCACTATGGTACATCTTTGTGAAATCAACTTGGTAGGGATATGATCACAAGAATCATTACTACTTTTTTGCATTTACAAGGTAATATCAAAATCTAGACTCCTCAAGAATACCTTGAATCTCTACAATTCAAAACCAATGTAGGTGAAACTTCTAGCCATCACAGTGAAACTTTGGGCTCTGAAAGTTAACAGAAATGGAATTATGTTTATGAATCCAAATATTGGTCAATTTGCTTACCAGAGGACCGAGCTTGCACAATATGGTAGTAGCAATTTCCCTATACATTATAATCAAAATCTAGTTCATCGAAATACCAGTCATACCTATTATAGTGCCTAGGCACCTACAAATCAGAATTTTCAAGGATGGTATCCAGGGCAATAGTAGCAATAAGAGATTCAGATTGCTAACACCCATGCACAATATCTTTTAGTAACTAGCAGTGCTTTGGTATGAACCAAGCATTGCAAATGCAAACCAATTATTGAATAAGAGGTCATTAAGAGCCCAATCAAGTGCTTCATTGCAATTGTGAGAAAAGACCACACCGATTTAGAGCTGCCACGATTTTTGCAACGACTCTATGCAACTCAAGTGCCCAGTCTTTGTCCTACAACAAAGTCACCTAAAAACTTTAGAAAATGGCACATGAGTTTTAGTTTATGTAACTACCAGATAAAGAATGGATGTAACTGTTGATATGTGCATGAATTTTAATGGATGTAACTGCCAATATGAAAAGCGTGCAACTATGATATGAGTTCAACGGTAACACACACATGGATCACTCCAATTGAATGTAGATTCTCAGTTTTGCTCTAGTCCATGGTTCTGTTACCTCCCAGTTCCTTGATAAAAATATAATTGCAACATCAAAGAAAAAAAGTGTTAAAGCTAAATAATACACAATCTTATGTTTTGCTTTTAATAAGTTTGGAATCTTGAATGTGGATGTATTCAACTATTCACGAACTCCAACAAAAAAACCTACTAGAGTCAAACAAAAATGCATTGAAAACTAAGAAACAATAACAATGTAACCAAACCAGTATTCCTAAGAATTTATTGTACTAGGTATGATTTTTCAAAATTTCGAAACCTAAGTAGCTTTATTAAGTTTTTGTTCTAGTTGATTAGTCTTAGTCATTGGTATGAATTGTCTCTATGAATTTTCTTATTATAAAATTGTGTTGAGACAATAGTCATGTTCACTTCCATGGTTTTTAAATAAATACCAAATTAGGACTTTGAGTTTTAGCACCTTGATAAATGATAATCAATAAAATGACATTCTTGTCATTTTAGTTATCTTGTAACATTACTCTTAGATTTTCATAATTGAAATGATATGTAACATTACTCCTAGATTTTCTAAATTGAAATGATATGTTAAGCTTGACTACTTGTTTTTTCACTTTTCACAACAATGTTAATTGAAGTTTTGAAGTAGATTCCATCTTTTAGTGTTTCTTGATGCTGCAACATTAATTCCAATACATGCTTTGAGTTATGATTTGTACTGCATGGAATGCAATCAAATCCTTTTATTAACATTATGTAGTTAAAGTAAAGAAATACTTATTAAAATTATGTAGAAAAGCAAAGGAAGACTTCTTATTATAGTGGAGTTTTGTTTAACCTAACTTGTATTTTAATCAAGTTATATACTTTCAATTTTCAGTTACATGAATCTCAATTTTTGTATATTTAATTACATTTATAATTATTTTAAATTTTTTAACTCCAAACTCTTTGATCCAGTATTTGACAACTAGCATGCCGACTACGACCTGAATCCAACCTAAACACTCATGCAAACTATGAATAACAATGGTACTGTTGCTTCATGGCTGCTGGCTACAGGGAAACGAGAGAGGCTGTAGTAATTAGTGATGCTGAATTTGACATGCCGCAAAATCCTGGATTTCTCCAAGCTACATCCACAGCTGTGAATCCTGGGATTTTTCAGGGACAGGGATATCAGATGATTCAGGGCAATCAGAACTGTTCATGGAAAAACCAAAACCCACCTTCCAGAATTCACTATGGACAACCTCAGCACTGCATTCCAAGACGACTGATTGCAACAGGATCGGTTGCGTCAGGAGGATGCACCCTTTCGGGTTATTGTGGGCAGAATTTTAACCAGGCTTGTTGTTTTCAAGGTAACAACGGTTTGCGAGGAAATCTCAGAGAAACTTTTACTCCAAATCTTGATTCACAGAGAGTTGAAGGACAGATGAATTTTGGAGCCACTTTGCAAGCAAACAGGGGAGAAAATTTTGAACCAGACAATGTTTTGCAAGAAAATAATGCAAAGAATTTGAAGCCTGAGGTTGCATTGAGAAAAAATAACGAAGAGAGTTTTGATGAGCTAGGACAGGCTCTGAACAACGGTATCAGGGAAAAATCACGCTCTGACTTCAATGCTCTATACAACGTATCTGGAGATGATTTTGACCGTTGGAATCCAAATCCACATAACTGACAACAGTATTGTCATACAATTAAGGTAATATCTAAGCACAGTACAACAACATTGCTACAACATTGCTACTAGACGTATTTTAAAATATTTGCCCATCCGGGGAAATGTATATTCGTTTAAGGGCGGTTTTCGTAAGCCTAGTTGTTCATGCTGATACAATCAGCCGTTGATTTAGATGCCGCAACATAAAGATTTAGATGCGACAACTAATCTCATAAGTAAACGCTTGTCATTCGTATGGTTGGCTGGGGGTATGGTATGGTTCGTATGGTTGGTTGGGGGTATGGTAGGGTTCGTATGGTATGGTTGGTTGGGGTAGGGTACCTTGCTGCTCATAAATATTCAAGTGGAAAACAGGTTACTTGTTAAGCCTCTTATTTTTCTTAAAAGAAATATCTACGGATCTGAGCGAAAATACACGGAAAACAAAATCCGTGGGTACGTGAAATTTTGAATAAACAATTTCTAAGAAACGTGCAAGAAAAGGGGGGGTATTGGTCGAAATCCCAGCGCGAAGAAATTACAGCAATGGAGCAATCAGACGAAGGCGTTCTGAATGTAAAGAAGCACGTCGTGGAGAGAGAAGTATCTCCAGGAACGGGTGTTAAGAAAACGCAGGGACAGCCGAGATCCGCGCACATGAACCTGCACAAGATGCGCCCAAGACGCGGATCCCACAGAGGAATCGACATCAGCAGCAGCAGCACATGCTGTTGTTGTGGGGCATCGCCTGCGAAAACATGGACGACTCGTTGCCGTTGCCATTGCCATTGCTAAAACCAAGAACCAAGATAAGGCTTGCACACATCCATGAGCTGAGCCAGGCGATGCCTGCCCTGCAGCAATACGCCCACACTCACACTCAAATTATTAATATTATTATTCTGCATCTGCATCTGTATCAGTTCCTGCTCATATTCATCTTCATCTTCATTGAAGAAGAAAGAGGAGGAAGAGGATGTTGCGCAGCAGCGTCTCTCCATGTTTTGCAGACCTGCGCCGCGGCTGCGAGCGTCGTCCAGGCGCTCCATCACCAGTGTCACCGCCTCGTACCAACAATTCCAGCACTGCTTTGCCCTGCTGCTGCTGCTGCTGCTACACTGCTCAGTTTTTGTGGCTTTTGCTTTTGCTGCATCATCATCATCATCATAACAAGGCTTTGGTGAAGAATGAATGAATGAATGGAATGCCGTGTGTGTGTGTTTATGAGGGGAGCCAGACGTGTGGAGAGAGTATGTGGAGTTGCTGATTAAGTGTTGCCACATGTGCTGTGAAGGTGTTTGCTTCTGCTCTTGTTACGGATTGCAGGTGTTGCCACTTTCTGCACACACGGCCACCACTGCCACCACGACGGTTGATTAATTCAACAGCAAATCAAAGCAACAGTTCAGTCTCCCCTGATTTGGCTGTACCTTCTAGACAAATTTTACTTCCTTCCATTTAATTGTCACAATGTTTTTGTCATTTGGTTCTCGTGCAATTTTAATCGGGTATAATAAAATAATTTATATTATTAATGAGACTAAGGATAATTTTCCTTGCATGTAAACTTTTAAATTAATAAGTTGTTTACCGTATTACCAATCTAAATACCTATTACTCTGTCTCTTATAGAGAAACAAAACGAAAGGGCTTTTTCAATCCTTTCAACAACATGATCGTTCGGATATTGAATTTGATAGATTAACCGTTTGGGGAAATATTCTTCATGCTTAAAAAGTGAACTTAATAGTTCTATATAAGTTTTAAAATTGAAACTAAAACCTGCATATTTACATTACAATATATTTAAAGTTATCCTTAACTTTACATGATGTATATAATTTTAATTTTTTTAAAAAGTATTCTGAATAAAATTTTTTAAATTTCTTGAAGCTTTTCTATTTTTAAATAAAGTTGATTTTTTTTTATTTTCATTGAATAATAATAAGCTATATTAAACCTTGTTATTAAAGAAAAAATATTTTTAGCCTACTTTTACAACTTAATTTGTCTAGTTGAGATGAGCCTTATTAATGTTTAAAAAGGTAACAACTAGGTAGCTAGTCACCTCCCAAATTTTAGACTCACTAAATGAGTTAGGCTACTTTTTAAAAAAATAAATTTGAGTTTTAAATGAACCATTCATAATATAATATAAAATAAAAATATAATAGCATTAAACATTAATGCATAAAATAATATTTAAAATAGCTGAATAAATACTTTTTTATTTATTTTTATATTAAAGCAAACAAATTTTGACAAAATACCTATTTAAAACCTACTAACTATTCATTGACAACAAACCAACCTAACTCACTAATAATCCAGCCAACCTTCTTAACTAACACAACTAATTCCCCAACTTAAACACTAACCCTCATGATGATTATAAAAATGTTGTATTTTATTTTTTAATCACTAAAATAGAGATTACAAACCTTATAAAACATTGCCTATAAATATGTTCATGCACAACAAAGTTTCTCAACCCAACTAAAAAAGAAGTTATATTTATCTACAAGTTATCTTTTTAAAAAAATATTTTAAAAACTACATTTTCTTTGAAAAAAGCTAGAACTTTTATTTTTAAATCATTAAAATAAAAATTATAGATTTTACAGAATAATGCCAATAGATATGTTTCCTTAATTCAAGGTTTTCATCAAATTTATCAAGAATTTAAAAAAGCTATATTTATCTATAAGTTATCCTACTTCTTTTTGTTGTAATATTATACAGGCTAAAACTTTTTTGAAAAAGCAATAACTATTAATTTTTAATCACCACAATAAAAATAAATGATTTTATAACACTATGCCAATAAATATGTTCAGGTGATTTAAGGTTTTCATCAAATTTATCATGACTTAAAAAAAGCTATATTTATCTACAGGTTATCCTATTTCTTTTTGTTGTAATATTATACAAATATTAGAAAAAGGCTAATTCTTTTTTTAAAAAAATCATCTATTTTTTTTAATCATTGCAACAAAAATTAGAACTCAAATTGAAACTAATGTTTTATGACATCCAAAGACCCAAAGGATATATTGGATATACTTTACGTTTCATTATCATCATCATCCTAGCCTTGTCCCAATAAAATTGGGTTGGTTACATGAGTCCTTTTTAGCCATTTGCCTCTATTAAAAGCTAAATTTTGGTTTATTTGCAATCTCTTTGTCCTAACAAGCCCTTGCCCATTTTCCACAGCAATTAGGCTATATGTCTACTACGCATTGCATCTTAGGAATGCCCTAGCATTTGCAAAATCTAAAAAAGAACTCATCCATGAGATTTTGCAAGGTTTTACAACTAGCTTCCAACGTGATGATAACCCTCCTCCTTTCGTATCTAGGCTCAGCAGGAGTTGAATATACAATACATTTGTATCATAAAAAATTAAATATTAACTCAAGCAAGTGGTTGAGTAATGCTTGATATAAAAAAAACATTATATAGATCTTTTATCTTTTGCTATAATATTATATTTTTGTCTTAAATGTTTGGTCTTTGGTGTTGATTATGGCTTCTAATTTTATGGATCTTGAGATGGTACTTGTGTACAACATATGGTTCCATCCTTTAGCTTGTCCTAAGTGCACCAAGGTGATTGGCTCTACTAGAAGGTTTTTAACCCTTCCAACATGTTTGTATTGAAATTCAAGTGGTAAGAGCTAGAAGCTTGGTGTTAGTTTTCCTTAAAATTTCATGTACTGATGAATATGATGTAACGAGATTGATGTGCTAGTGAAGCTTCTTATCAATTCTTTTAAGATCATGGTTATATTATGATTTATGAGATTTATTTATTAGGAGCACTCTGATGTAGATTCTATATTTATACCGTGCACTTTGGTTTTAAGTTTTTTATAATGCTTATGGTTGATTCTTTCTTTAAGTTATTAACATTATCATGTCACATGCCATAATTATAAAGATTTGTGCAATTAATTATGGATATTTGGGGTGTAAGCAAAACGAAAGTGAATGTTAGCAAAACCAAAATAATGATGTGTAATACAAAATCTTTTGTAGATAATTTTTATCTTGTGTTAGAAAAAATTAAAATTGTCTCCTCATATAAGGATTTAGGCATATTAGTTTCATATAGATATGTTTGGCAAGATTACATCACTTAGAGGATATCAAATAGTATGCATGCTTTATAAGTAATTCTTTAGTTAGTATTTGTATGAGTTATTCCAACTACTAGTGTTACTTCTATAGAATTATATAGAAGATGTGCTCAATTTACATAAATATTGAACACATTTACCATACTTAGGATTTATTGCTACCAATTGATGGGCGGCAAGGTACCCCTACGCTCAACCATACAAATACGAGTGTTTCACACATGATCCGGTCGAATTCCAAGGACTAAGTGTCTATGCACCTTTGTGGAACAATAATAGGTTGGTTAATCGTTGTCTGCCCAAACTTACTTGTATGTCATGGTTGTATGGTTAAGTAAGCTTGAGGCATATGATTTTTATAGCTTTTATGTGTTTTATATCCTGTGCTAGTAAGGAG
>MNCI01001231.1:63714-103690 GCA_015680685.1 Gnetum montanum
ATTAAATAATAATTAACACTAATTAATCTATTCTGAATGCTGCAAGGTTTATCATAAAGTTCATCTTTATTGTCGTACACAAAGTGTGCTCAGGTACACAATGCTCAAATAAAGATCTATTCACTCTATGACTCCTACTGCGGGCACGCAGAAATAATTCTAACTCTGGAGGGAAAAATGACAAGAGTTCGGCTAAGGGACTAACTATCTAATGTGAAAACCAAGGGTGCCGCCTCTTATTTATAGGAAAGGAGACAGGCCCTGATATCGGGTATCCGACATTGCATGGTTGGATCCAATATCACGGACTCGATATCGTGGACACAATATTGCGGTCTCGATATCACAATTCATCATACCCCCATGATTGAATGAAACTCGTCCTTGAGTTCCTTACAAAATATTAGGAAGGTATGGGGTTATTGACTAAATGACCATTGACGGTGGAACAGGGTGACAGACTCAACAAGCCTGATGAACGGATCAACAATACAATACATGACAACATTAGTGTTCATGGCCACTAAGGTGAACACTGTACATAAATGACATCCAACCTTTATTTGGTAGCTGGAAGAGAAGGAGAAAGAAAAAGAATAAGGCATGTTGCTACCGATGCCAAAATTGCGCCTTCCGTTGTTTATCCATAGCCACGCCATCAATCTTGCTCCTTTCGTAAACACTCCAATTCTGGTCCATCCTAAGTATTTCCTCTAGGCCTAGTCCATTGTTGTATAATCGCCATCTGCACACACAACACAGTCACAAATGAGTGAGGGTAGATAAATCGTAATGTAGTTGATATCTTTCCTTGATGTAAAGTGCATTGGCTGAGTTGTGGTTATGGCAGATACTGATTCTAGAGATTTAACACTAGTGACTACCTAAGGCGTAGGGGTTAGGAAAAATTGAAAAATTTGTGCCAGGGCCCCCATGACTAAGAGCAAACCTCCGATAGCAATAGGATGGAGAAAGATAAGGAATAAGAAAGATGGAGAAAAAGCAACAATAGCAATGCCAATAAAATGGATGTCATGGATGGGGATGAAACAAAAAATTGTTGATTACAGGAAATGTTTAAGGAAAAGAAGTTAACAAATGCACCAAAAAGGAATGCCAGTGGGTCCTCCCCAAAGTAGGCTCATGCTCTTGATGCCCTGACAGACCCACAAACCAAAGAGTCTGTAGGCTCTAGGAATGTCATTTGGAAGCAAGAGTTAAAAACTTACCCACAAGAATTAACCAAGGAAAAACAATGTATCANCATATCCAGTGACTTCACATTAATACACTTGGCCAATCCATCCACTTGAAGTAACAAGAATTTTTCCACAAAAATTCACCACCATTCTGAGGAAACAAGAAAGGGAAAAGTAGGAAGTGAGAGAGGACCTTAGTTAGAGGGAACATGTTTGTTTAGTTCCATAACCAGTGCTTGTAGCCTAGATGATTATTTTGTCTAAGGGGTGTGCTTTGAATTCTCACTCTTTTTTTGTGTTTTTTGCATGAGAACCACACCATGCAAAGACTTATTTTTATGTACTCAACTTCTAGATATTTGATGAACGGCAGAATGGCAGAAAACCCAAAGAAAAAGCATCCAAGCACTCAAGAGAATAGCCAACACAACTGCATCGAATCCCCTTGAAGTCACACCCTTTTCATCCTATGAGTCTTTCCTTAGTTTGAAAAATACCCAACCACCAATTCGTTAACAATTTTATTATAGAAAGGAACTATATAGTTCCAAGCCAAGGGAGATCATAGGATTTTACGAATGCATGAACGATGTGGACTCATTGCCTGTTTAATCAAAAGAACCATACCTTAGTATCAACATCATATTTCAAAGGTAAAATCCAAACATTAGCAATCAATATGGTATTATCTATGCCACCATCATGAACACTTATTGGGTGATGAACAAAATAAAGTAATCACACAAAGAAATGGTAAAAATATGAATGATGATGTAAAACAAAAAAAAGAAATATTAAAGAAATGTGCAAAACAAAAACGTGTAAAATAAAAATTTAGAAAGAATTGAGGGCCTTCAATGGTTAGCAGAGGTGGCCATCTCCCCCATGACTGAGTTGGAAGGAGGAGATCCAAAATAATGAGCAAGGTTGCCCACCTATAGAGGTAGCATGGGTTCTGGTTGTCCTAAACTCATGGAAAGGTTTTGTTTGTTGCATGTTGACTAACAGTCTCTTATCTGGGCTCTCAGATTTATATATGGTCACGGCCCTTGAAGGAAAAGTTGCATAGATAATGTAAGGTCCTTACCACAGTGTTTGAAATTTGGTACGTTGTGACATGTGTGGGGTTCCAGTAGAGAACCTTATCTCCTAGCTAATACTTAACTTTCCTAATTTTCAAGTCATGACGTTATTTATTAAATGCCTTGTGTAATTCATTAGATGACAGGGCAGCTAGTTGGTTCTCATATAACAAGTTAAGAGTCATCAACCTTTATTTTTGTGCTAGATCAAGGTCAAGGTTGAGGTTACATGTTGTGGATAGTATATGGAGCTCCGTTTGGATAGGGAGCGTTGGAAGTTTTCCATATACTAATTCGTAGGGAGAGTAGCCTATAGAGAGTTTCCATGTGGAGCGGTATGCCCAAAGAGCATCATTCAATTTAGTGCTCCAGTCTCACCTATACTTGCTAATGGTTCTAGTCAATATCTTAGTAATCTCCCTGTTGGTAACCTCGGCTTGACCATTCACTTGGGGGGTGGTATGGTGTAGTCAATTTATGCTCAACCCCTACTCATTGCATTAACTTCCAAAAAGTTGCACCTGTGAAGTGTGTACCATTGTTTGAAATAAGTGCACGCAGCACACCAAACCTGTTGACGACTTGTTGTTGAACAAATTGTGCAGCTGTAGATGATGTGCAATCTTTAACAGCAACTACTTCAGCCCATTTTGTTAAGTAGTCTATGGTAACTATGATGTAAGATTTTCCATTGGACATTGGTGTAATGGGCCCCATGAAATCAATTCCCCAAATGTCGAAGGCTTCTAATGGTTGAATTCATTGTTGTGGACCCTCCATTCTAGCAGTCATTCCCCCATCACGTTGACAGCGCTCACAAGATTGGATGAATTGATGGGCGTCCTGAAACAAGGTAGGTCGATAATACCCTACAAGCAAGATCTTGATGGTCGTTCATCTCCCAACATAATGACCCCCACAAGGGCCCTCATGAGCATCTTGGAGAACTCTTAGTTGATCTCTATTGGGAACACACCATTGAACCAAGACATCGGGACATACTTTGTAAAGTTATCCATTGATCTCCATAAAGTACTTGGCTTTGTGAAGAAATTTTTGTTTCTTCTTAAGGTCAAGCTCTTATGGTGTTTTTTGGGTAAGGAGATAGGTGAGAATGCTACCATACCAGTTTTTCTCCGTGGGTGATTGGTTATTCACTACACCAGTAAAGGGGAATTCATCAAGGAAATGATCAAAAATTGAATGCTCATCATCTTTGTTGTCCCAATGCAACTGAGATAAATGATTGGCAACTACATTCTCGATGCCTTTGCAATTGATCATTATTAAATCAAACTCTTGTAGGATTACAAGCCATCATATAATACGGGGGCTTACCATTGGCTTATTCATGAGGAACCGGATTGCACTATGATCTGTATGTATAAATACTTTGTATAGTGTCTAAACTTTTCTAGTGCAAACACTACAACCATTAATTCTTGTTCTGTAATAGTGTAGTTAAGTTGTGCATGAGTGATACTTTTACTTGCACAGTGGATGTAATAAGGACGTTTCTGGTCATCTAACTGTGTAAGTATGGCTTCTAAGGCATAGTTGGATGCGTCAGTCATGACATGGAATAGTTTGGACCAGTCAGGAGCTTGTAGAATGGGTGTTTCTACTAACTTCTATTTCAAAGTTTGGAAAGCTAGTTTGCATTCCCTGGTCCACTCGAAGAGTACGTCCTTTTTCGTTAGCTCTACCAATGGTTTGGCAATCTTTGAAAAGTTTTCTATGAATCTCCTATAGTAGCTAGTGTGTCCAAGGAATGACCAAATGTCTTTGACAGTTTCTAGTTGATAGGTAATTTCTTGGATGACTTTGGTTTTCTCAGGGTCTACCTCTATCCTTGTACGTGAGATTTTATGCCCAAGTACTATGCCTTCTTGGACCATCAAATGGCTTTTTTGCTAGTTGAGCCTCAAATTAGGTTCTTCACATCTTTTCAATGCTTTCTCTAATCGGTCCAAGGCTTGATCAAAGTTTGCTCCATAAGTGGAGAAGTCATCCATAAAGACTTCCATACCATTTCCTATCTGATGCTGGAATATGCTTAGAACTAAGCGTTGAAACGTTGCAAGGGCATTGCATAAGCCAAACGACATTTGTTTGTATGCAAACGTTCCATAAGGACTCGTGAACATAGTTTTGGCTTGGTCTTCTAGGGCTATTTGTATTTGGTTGTATCTACTATATCCATCCAGAAAACTATAATAGCGATGCCCTGCAATTGTGTTTAAGACTTGGTCAACAAATGGCAATGGAAAGTGATCCTTAAATGTTGCCATGTTTAGTAGCCTAAAATCTATGCACACCCTCCATTTCCCTCCCTTTTTAGGCATGATTACTAAGGGGCTAATCCATTCACTATTAGCAATGGGGTATATGAACCCAGCCTTTAGAAGTTGTTTGATTTCTTCTTTTGCTACTTGCTTCAACTTTGGATTCAATCGCCTCTGTGGTTGTTTTCAAGGCTTCATGGAGGAGTCAATGTAAATCCTATGCTAGCATATCCTAGGATCAATTCTAGTTAATTCTAGATATGACTAGGCGAAGGCTTTTGACCACTTGTTTATTACCTTTAGCAGACTCTCTTTTTGTTGCGGAGCAAGTTTTGCGTTGATGATTATCAGTTTTCCATTCTTAAGGAATGTGTACTCCATACTAGTGAGTAATGGTTTTAGCTCTAGTGGCTCTTGTTTAAATTTCTTAGGAATTTCCAAATTCCCCTAGTTGATGTTTTTGAGGTTAGGACTTGGAAGTTGGTTGTGGACTTACTCTAATGCGTCTATGCTATCTATGTAAGCACAAGTCAAACCCTCAATTAGTTCCATGCATATAAGTGAGCTGCTTTCTTGATCATCTATCAGCCACTGGGTGTCTTCTTGTTGTGTGGCTACTACATACAGGTACCTTTGTATATTGATCACTTGTGCACACTAATTGCATGCAGGCAATGATAAACTTTGCACAACCGATGATCTCTGCACACAATTACACCCTATGTCACTGTATGTGATGCATGGAACTTTCTTCTTCTCGATCTTTCTGAAAGTATTTTCCTTAGATATTTCTAGGGAAAGATCACGAATTCCTAGGCATGCATCAATAGTGCTTAGCCATGCCCTTCCCATTATGATTAGGAAATCCCCCTTACCGTTGTTCACTTGAATCACTAGGAAGTCAGCTGGATACAACCATCGACAAATAATGGTAACAATTTCCTCCACTAATCCCAAGGGAACAATGATGGATTGGTCAGCCAACTCTAAACGAATGTTGCTCTTTTTTAATGGAGGTAGGTTCTAGGCCTTATACCTTTCTTGGGATATTAGGTTGACACTAGAACCTGAATCCATAAGAGCTTTGCATGGCTCATTCCCAATAATTTGTAGATATATCAGGGGACTCCCAAGATCAGAGAATTTCCTGGGAAGGTGGCTAGCTTTGATCCAATTGGTAACAGCATGTGTTAACATGACTGTATGCGTTGAATGCGATGTTAGGCTCGAAGGGAGCTCTGAAGATTTATTTGATATGGAGACGTCCAAAAACTTAGCCGCTTGTGGTTGCAAAGGCTTGGTTGGACTATTGGTTCTGAAGAAAGGTCTTTTCTTCATATGGTTGTTAGAACCAATAGTAGGTTGAGGATTAACAACCCTTGTGGCATTGCATTGCTGTGGCTGCGTAGGGACTTCACCTTGCATTACTAGAGCAGGTGGTAATAGAGCTATTGGTGGGAGAGATGCGGCCAGATTTGAAGGATGGTACACTTGTTGAATATCTCCTCTAGGAGAGGGAGTCCTATAGTACTCATGGGCTTGGCAGTAATGTTGAGGAGTAACATGACCAATAGAGTCACGTGGAGAGATTGGATGTTGCACGTAATATCCATATGGGTCAGGTTACCGGTAAGGATATTGTTGCCTTAGTGATGGCATTCCCCATGATTATGGGTGCTACCACTGTTGATGTTGCTCAATCGATTGTGGTGGAGTTACACTTGGATAATACGTTAAAGGTTAGTGGAACTGCCTTGGATTACCTTGGGGATAAGGTAACCGTCGGGATGTTTGCCATTTGTTTAATCATGGATTAAGTGCATACACCCCAAACTCCTACAGATGTGAGATCATAGGGCAACATCCCTTAGGATGGTCGTATTGACATATCTCACATCCACTATCATCATTTGTATCTGAGTCACAACCTCTTCAATAATAGCAACTTTTCCCTTACCCTTGTTATGTGCATTTTCCACTTCTCTATTTTTTCTTTTGTCATGATCACTACCTCTCTCTCTAGACTCCTCTACTATTTTGAGAACAATTTGAAACCTACTATCTAGGGAGTCCCACATTTGATCTACCTTTGCTGATACTTCTGATGTTAACTTTTGGATAGGCAAGGTTTTAATATTCACCATCTCTTCAAGTGGTGACTCTTTGTTATCCTCACAAATTCTTACTCCCTTCTTTTGGAGGGAGGGATCTTGATTATATTCTTCTGCACTTTCTCTCTTTTGTAGCTCACCTTCTTCCTTAGCAACTTGCTCTAGTAGTCTATGAATTTGATGGGACCTAAGCTCAGATAACCTTCCTTAGGCATAAGCCCTAAGGGTTCTTCTCATTTCATGCCTAAGCCCATCTACGAGATGGCGTAGCTGATCCTGTTGCAAATAACCATGGCTAGGACAATGATGTAATAGTGCATACTAGCTTTTAGCTTCTTTTACTAGTGTCCGTGGGAACAACTTAAGTTTTTTCTACTCGTTCTCTATGTTTTGCAAGGCACACGCATCATGAAATGCTTGTAAGTGATTTTGAGGATCAGTGTTATATCCCCCTTCAAATCATGGGATGTTATTCATATCTAACCTCTTGATCCTACTATCTCTTTGGTACCTTGTTGAAACTCTCACAGCCTCAATTATGTCTAGCATGCTTCAAGTAGTGAGTAGGGGTTCATCATGATCGTCTCGTTTGTGGCGTCTATGATACCTACATTTTTCCCTACTCTCCCTTCTTCTATGTTGTTGGTTCCCTAGAGTGCCCTCGTCCTCTGTGTTGGCTGTTTTATCTGTGACTTCCACTTTGCTTGCCCTTATCCTCATAATCTTTTTCTCTATGGCTGCATTCAAACACTAAAGGAGAGGATGGAGGAGATGATGAAGGTGGAGAAGAAGGAGAACCACCACCATGATGGTGTCTACTACCTTCTCTTCAGTGGTCTCTGCCTCGATCGTGATTGCAATCAGAATTCCCACCTTTGTCATGCGTCATTGTTCCTTTTTCGGACACTTTGTGTCCATTGGTACCAACACCTAGGTTATGAATAGTAGAATGAAGGTTCTGATACACAACCCCTTGGCCAAAATCAAGGGGAGGAACATTGTTATGTGGGCGACTACCTAAGGCAGCTTCATCACCCTCAATTTTTCTTAAAACATGGGGGGCATCCTTAGACCATTTTTCCTTCAAAGACTTATGGTGTCTCTCCTATTGAAAATCCCTTTGATGTTGTGCCTCTTTGGGATGATAGTCTCTCGAATCATAGTCCTATGCAACATATTTTGCGTGTAAGTGTTGCATGCCTATTTGTGTGAGAGCACGAAGAAGCATGCTTGCGACTGAACGGTCAGGAGGTAACACTATGTTACCTTCCAAGTCACGCCAACGCAGTTGTTCGTCTTGATGGAGAATAAAGGTGAAGTTGGGTACATATTCATCAAGATGAATATATACCACACGAAACTGTTGAGGGATTGGCGGATCAATGTCATGTGTATTATGCCACCGATTGCTTCTTGTGTTAGTCCTAGGCAATGAAGTGCTTTTGTGCAAAGAAGAAGACATTTTGTCTTGTTCAGTGTGCAATGTACTATTATCTTTTCCTTAACCAACCATAAGGGTTCATTCCAACAATGTGAATGATTTCCTAAGTTCTACTTAGCGCACAAACAACTAAGTCCTCAGCAACGACACCAATAATGGGCGGCAAGATACCCCTACGCTCAACCATACGAATATGAGTGTTTCATGCATGATCCAATCAAATTCCAAGGACTAAGTGCCTATGCGCCTTTGTGGAGCAATAATGGGTTGGTTAATCATTATCTTCCCAAACTTACTAGTATGTCATGGTTGTATGATTAAGTAAGCTTGAGGCATATGATTTTTATAGCTTTTATGTGTTTTATATCCTGTGCTAGTAAGGAGGGGGAGAGAGATAACTAAGTAACTAATCTAATTTAACTATTCATTAACTAAGTTCTAATTACTCCTAACACCGGTATCATTTCCCACTTGCCATACACATCTTGAACCAATGAAATGCTGCTAGGATTACCAAACGCTAATTGTTACTGGGATACCAAGTGCTACATGCATGCTCGAAGCAATCATAATAAGTGTATTTAACTAAGAGAGTTGTAGCATGAGAAAAATCATTAATCAACTAGGAAAGCATTAAATAATAATTAATACTAATTAATCTATTCTAAATGCTGCAAAGTTTATCATAAAGTTTGTCTTTATTTCCATACACAAAGTGTGCTCAGGTACACAATGCTCGAATAAATATTCATTCACTCTATGACTCCTACTGTGGGCACGCAAAAATAATTCTAACTTTGGAGGGAAAAATGGCAAGAGTTCAGCTAAGGGACTGCTATCTAATGTGAAAACCAAGGGCACCACCTCTTATTTATAGGTGAGGAGATAGGCCCCAATATTACGTATCTGACATAGCATGGTTGGATCTGATATCATGGACGCGATATCGTGGTCCTGATATCGCGAACCCCATATTGCGAATGCAATATCGTGATCCCGATATCGTGGTTCATCACCAATGTATTTTGCATAAGATACTTTTCTTGATAGATCCTTTGGGTTTATATAGACATAATACAATATCAATTTTAATTTTAGTTTCATAATAGATTGAATGTAAGTATTTAGATTTACTAATAATATCAATTCCTTTTTATGGCAAATAATACTATTTTCAACAAAAAAAGTTTGCAATAATCAAATGATGTAAAAATAGATTTCATATGCTTAATGGAATTAAGAAGACTGCAGATTCACTACTTTGTTATCTAAAAAATTACTACAAGATTTAAAAGCTTAATAAAATACATAAAAAACATGAAAATTTAAAATATTATTCATATTGGACATCCAAATATTGGTAGGTCTAGTATGGTTCTACATCCAATTGATCATTTCTATACAATTAAACATAAACCACCTTAATTTCCATTGCCAAGCATGCACACACAAGCCAAAGAATCTATCAAAAACATAATCATTATTGCTAGGAAGTACTAAACCTTCTACATGTATTACAACCTCACATATTCAATGATAATTACATAGCATGAGGCTCTATGACCCTCTCAATCTTCATCTCTTTCTAGATAAATATACAATTACCAAAGAACCAATACAAGATGCTCAATGGACTAATACAATTATCTCAAGAGCTTTATTCTTAGTTCCAAGATAATCCTCATATGGTTAAAAAGCCTTAATTAAGTCATCGTCATGAACTTATATAGCTATGTCATTAAAATTTTGAATATTCAATATGTAAACTACTTTTTAAAAAATCTTTTAGCAACATGATATAACTTTCCATTGATCATATGTGCTTCCAATAAGCTCTCAGTTGTAACTTTCTACAAGTCGAAATTTCTTATAACGACTTGAAGCCAAAATTCCCAAATTAAAGTAGTTCTTAGTATAAGGGCTTATGGGTCAAAGCACCTCAAAATCCAACTAAAAGTTAATTTCTTGAGAGCAAACCACTTCTTAGTATTAGTAATTATTAGATATAGTCCCTCTTACCATCCTAGGTAGACTACAATCTCCTATGAGATACACCCACCTTGTATTAGAAATTGTCTAGGATGCTTATGTGTTTCATCTTCTTTGTAGCATTAGGGGATTGAGATTAATGAAGATGCAAGGAACAGAAATAAAGATTATGAATTGCATTGTATTATGTTGAAAGTCATGTACCTTGTGTATTCATGTGGGTCTATCTGATTACGAATTTATTTTTCAAAAAAAAAATACATTATGTGCATACCTATGTATTCAAATTAGTAGGTTCATATGAGTACATGGGTCACCTACACTCACCTAACTCTAACCTAAGCTAAGCCTAACTTGGATCACCTACTTTAACCAAGGTTGCTTAACCATCCTCCAAAAGCTATATAAGGAGGTGTGTGACTATATATTTTGTAAGAGAGGAGGAAGATATCCAAGAGGGCATTTTTTAGGAGTTGAAAAATTAGAGATGAGAGAACCTTCCAAGAGATGGAGGGTGTTGTAACAACCCATCCTACTGCATCTAGCTAGGGCAAGGTGATGCCTAGGATCATTAGTAATACCACAGCAGAAGCATGATAACTAAAACTAATGATGTGTAGAAATACATTATATTAATGAAGGTCAAATTGCATAAAATCCATGCCAAACCAAAACTAAACATACATTTTGATTTATAAACTTCATATCTCTACATAAACAAAAATCTACATGATCCTCACAACAATAACACATAGACATCATCATCATAAATAGTCCATGCTACTGTACATGAAAATATATATTAACCAAGCCTTGAAGATTTTCCCCTCCTCTACTCTCCCTCTCCATGTTCATCTGTGCTTGTGTGACTTCTAACTGTAATTAATTAAAGTCAGTATAAAACTGAGTGGGAAGCCTTTACACTTCCCCTACTAGATGGTCATCAAGTGCTACACTAGAGAAAAGGAGTAGGGTACAAGACAACCTACATTAATTATTAGTCTTGTGCATGCTAAGAACAACACATATACACACCATATCGCACATCACATCATATATTCATTACAACACATCACATTCATTTCCACTATCATGTCCATGTCATCATACCTACAACTTACATAATCATAATCCAATCATAATATATATTATCAGTGCTATGACTCACATACCAATCAATTACAAGCCCATGTGGTTGCTAGCATATCCACACTCAATGTAGCATGTAAAAAATTATCATGAGTACTCATAAATAGCCATTTCCTGTTGGTCTTTTACTAGTCTTTTATTTATCCAACCGATGCTAGGGTTCGTCAACTTGTGACCCGCAACCACTAGCCTTTTAGAGGACTAGTGATAGTGATGAACACACCTATGTCACATACTAGCTGCAGGGACGAACACACCTACGCTCTTCCACTCTCAAGATGAGGCTTGAGGTAAGAGCCTCATTAATGCATCACAGTTGAGGTTAATCCATACTACCTCCAGGATGCCTCATCATCAATCGGTCCACACCCTCAAGCTAGCACCATTTGCCAATGACTATCACAAGCGTCGACATGAAGACATGTACACATTCCTGCTAGCTTACACCAACACATGTCATAAGCAAAACACATCCAAAAAAACATAACATGACCACATATATCTATACCTAGCATTCACATTCATTTCATGAAAATAATACCACTATGCAATAAAATAAAATTTTACGCCACAACTAGATTTCTAGCACTACATGAAATTCCACAAAATGATCACTATAATAACCCTCAAAATGATAGATTCCCAAAGAGAAAAACCAATTTTTTGATTAGAAAGTACTTTCCAAGATAGTCCCAATGCCATTAATTTCACCTAAATTGGACTCCTAAAAGCAAAGTTATGCATGTCCAAAGTTTGATTAATAAAATAATATTTAATCACCACCATGAAGGATTAAAACTCCCAAAAATGCTCGTGCCATAATAGGCCCAAAAATATAATATTTCCATCATACAAGGCTCATCAACATCACATATCATGTTTCACAAGTCCACATCATACCATACATTGCATATATATTAATAAACAATTCATTACCAAAACCATACAATTTCAAGAAATATGTAAAATAGCATGTTCAAGCTCAATCTTTGAGCTATCTACCCCACATGTTCACATCGCATAATCATATACACTAATCCAACACAAAAATATAGGGAAATAGTAAAGACAACCCACCAATTAAAATTATTGTGGTAGAATGTTCGAATCAAGTTAACAACCCTCAAAAATTTAGTAGGACTTTGTTTCACTCCAAACAAGTTTCGCACCCACGTAGATACAACCATAGCAATTCCAAATCCAAGTTTAGAGCAGAGAAAAATCCACCCACGAAGCTCAAAATTCAAAAAAAGTGTTGAAAAGATGAGGGTAGAAAAGAAAACTGAAGGAAAAAATAGGCTCCTGTTCATTTCTATTTCTTAGGAAAAAAAACCCAAAACCAAATTTCTATGGGTAAGCAGTGCAGGGTGGTGGGAAAAAATGACATTTTAACCTATGCTTTTCATCATATGCTTTTGGAAAAGAAAAACAAAGATGCACTTCTGTTTTTTTTTTCCATGTGCATCACGTCATGTGTCTAACTCATTTAATTTTCTTCTTTTACTTTTACTTTTTCTTAACAAAATTTTATGCATTTTTTTTCTTTTATCCCTACCTAACTAATACCCTACACTTCCAACGTGCATAACAACCACATTAGGACTCCAAATTAAAATCCATTTGAACC
Organism: Gnetum montanum; assembly: GCA_015680685.1. Taxonomy (NCBI): domain Eukaryota; kingdom Viridiplantae; phylum Streptophyta; class Gnetopsida; order Gnetales; family Gnetaceae; genus Gnetum; species Gnetum montanum. The sequence goes on from MNCI01001231.1 coordinate 76,598, forward strand.
TGCAGGATCCTTATCAAATGCTCTACACCTTCACATGCCAAAATAGCATAGAAGCATCACACAAAATAGCACTATAGTTCAAATGCATAAATACAGAAATGTCATATAAAGCCTAAATGCATACTGAATAGGTGCTTTTGTACCCCAACCCAACACCCCTACTAGCAACCTTACCTGTCTAACACATCACACAGGGCTAGTGTACATAATCATGTTAGTTAAGCATGTTAAAACATCATAATCATAACATAAGATGAAGTCTCATAACATATAAAAAACTTATATTAAATTAACTTGTCCCCAACAACACACTAGGACTACACATGTAATGTATGAATTGTAAGTGTATGACCATACCTAATGTCTCTAGAAAGGATGTAACACTCTCCCCTTTTTGAGAATCTTCCTCCCATAAGATCTCAAGATGAGCTATGCCCATCTCAGTCTCCACCTCCCAAGTAGCCTCTAAAGCTCCATGTCTACTCCATAAAATCTTAACCATCGGTACAACTTTACTATGTAGTTATCACAACATATAATCAACAATATCTACTAACTACTCAACATAACTAACATTAGATTATAGCTACATCCTTAAATGGTCAATCACATGATGTTCATCAGGCAAATAACATCATAACATAGATACATGAGACACATCATGTACATGTGCCAAATGAAGAGATAATGCTATATGATAGGCCACTCTCCCAATCTGCTATAACACCTGAAAAGGACCAATGTATATAGGAGTCAATTTTCCTTTTCAGCAAAATCAAGTAAGGCCTTTCAAGGAAGAAACACGTATAAATACATGATCTTTGACCATAAAATTTAGTGGCCTTTAATGTCGATTGGCATATGCCACCTACCTATCCTGTGCAGCTCTTAATCTATCTTGAATCTCTCGAATCTACTCTATAGTCTATCTCACCAAATCTGTGCTCACCTACTAACGATATTCTATGGTATCCCAACATAAAGGTGTTCTACATGGCCTACCATATAAAATCTCATATGGTGCTACCTGCAGCTCTCCTGATATTTATTATTATATGAAATTTTAGCTAATGGTAGCATCCAATCCCAATCTTCTCTATATTGCAAAACATAGGCTCTCAACATGTCTTCTAGAATATGATTTACCAGCTCAATCTAATGATCCATTTGTGAATGATATGTCAAACTCATATTCAGCTTTATACCCATCTCCTTCCGAAATTCCTACTAAAAATGTGATATGAATCATGCATCTCTATCATTAATAATTTGTCATGGCACCCCATGCAACCACACCATCTCTACAAGAAAGATATGTGCAATTTCTACTACACTCATTGATTCTTGTGTGGCAAGGAAATGGGTAGAATTTATTAACAAATCAACAACTACCAATATAGCATCATGGCCACTACAACCCCACAGAAGACAAATAATAAAATTCATACCAATGGTATTCCATTTCCACTAAGAAATATTAGGAATGCATACATCCCCCAAGACTCTAATGCTCTATCTTCACTTGCTGGTAAATTAAACATCAAGACAGATATTCTCCTATATTCCTTTTCATATGAGGCCACCAATAAATCTATCATAAACTCTGGTACATCTTATGACTACCTAGATGCATCTGGTATCTACTCATGTGGGCCTCCTCCATTAACTGCAATCATAAAGCTTCTAGAACACATAGTTGACCCTCCCTCCGTAACACTCCATGACTATCCATATAGAGTGGTCCATCAGAGGTGATCTAGTGCCTTAATTCTTGACATCATGGATCATGTCATTATTGCTCTCGTATTTGCTCCTACAAATCTAATTATATTTTCAAGCTATTAAGCTTCCTTGCCATCCTACTCCATGCATCAACTACTTTATTAGTCTTGCTATGCCTGTATTTAATAGTGAAATCAAATTCAGCAAGTAGCTCCACCCACCTATGTTATCATAAGTTTAACTATGGTTGACTCATAAGATATTGGAGGCTCTTATGATTAGTCGAAATAGTAACCTACTCCTCATATAGATAATGTCACCAAATCTTCAATGTACATATCATAGCACCTAACTCTAGATCATGCATGGGATATCTACTGTCATGTAACCTTAATTAACAAGATGCATATGCCACAACCTATCCATCCTGCATTAACACACAACCAAATCCATCCCCTAAAGCATCAGTACTAACATCATATGGATGTCCTAGTGTAGGAGATACTAGCACTAGAGCAGTTAGCAATCTATGCTTCAACTCTTCAAATGTATCCTGACAAGCTAGGCTCTAAGTAAAGTTAGCCCCCTTCCTTAACAATTGAGTCAAAGGAGATGCTATGTGAGAAAAATGTTCCACAAACCTATAATGATATCCTACCAATCCTAAGAAACATTGCACCTCCACTACTGATGATGGAATAGGCCAATCATGAATGACTGCAATCTTTGTAGGACCCACAGAGATACCAACTCCTAACACCACATGTCCCAAAAACTAAATCTCTAACTACAAAAAATGAACACTTGGATGGTTGATCATATAGCTAGTATCCCCTCAAAGTCTATAAGACTATTTACAAGTGCTCTACAAGCAACTACTCATTAGGAGAATATATCAAGATATCATCTATGAATACAATCACAAACTAATCTAAGAATGGCTGCATCACACTATTCATTAGGTGCATGAAAACTGTTGGTGCATTTGTCAACCCAAATGGAAGCATCAAAAATTCATAATGACCATATCATGTTCTGAATGTTATCTTTGATACATCTTGCTCACAAACCCACACTTGATGATACTTAGAATTCAGATTAATCTTTGAGAATACATGAGCTCCTCGAAGTTGATCAAATAAGTCATCAATGCATGGTAGAGGATATTTTTTTTTCACAATCACCTAGTGTAGCTACCTGTAATCTATGCATAGTCGCAAACCCCCATCCTTCTTTTTAATAAATAGCACTAGTGCATCCCATAGTAATACACTAAGTTGAATGAGGCCTTTGTCCAAAACTTCTTGTAGCTAAATCTTTAACTCTGCTAGCTCTACAAGAGACATCCTATGTGGAGCCTTTGAAATCGGCTCTGTACTAGGTTTAAGTTCAAGTTTGAACTCAATCTCTTACCTCAGTGGTAAACTTAGTAATTCTAACTAGAACACATCAGAGAATTCTTAAATCACTGAAATTTGATCTATCTTCATCATATCTATTCTATATTATAGCCACAAAGCATTCATGCCCTTTTTGAAGCATCCTATGGTACATCCGAGAGGAGATCAAATTCAAATGCACAGTCCTCAAACGAGTTTGTACCTCAATCAGAGAACCATCAATTGATTATAATCTTAGGAGCTTTTACTAATAGTCCAAACTAGCATTAGTTGCAAACAAGCCCATCAAATCAAAAGCCTTTTGCAATTCCTCCAACCATTCTATAGTTATAGTAGGATCCTCAATGCCATCAAATTTAGGAGGTCCCAACTTCTAAAACTGCTTTATCATTTCCCTATTAATAGGCTACCTGTTTGATTCTTCTGAGCCTCCACTACCACTACCACTTCCCACTTCCCTGATCATGGGAATGAGAGCATCACTAGCTGCAACATGCTATTGTAGGATTTGTAATAACTATTGTATAAGATCTGGTTGCCTATTTGCAAGACTGTTGCTAGATGTTTAAAGAGGCTACTCCTATCCATCATTAGGCCCTTCTAATTTATGGGCCCCACCAGCATCATGACCACATCTACTATACATATCTATAACCTGAAGTCACAAATGGATGAGTATCCCAAACATCATACAACATCAATTCCAATACCACAATGTAACACCCCATCCTACCACACCTAGCTAGGGCAAGGTAATGCCTAGGATCATTAGTAATACCATAACAAAAGCATGATAACTAAAACTAATGATATGTAGAAATATATTATATTAAGGAAGGTCAAACTGCACAAATTCATGCCAAGCCAAAACTAAACATACATTTTGATTTATAAACTACATGTCTCTACATAAATCAAAATCTAAACCATTCTCACAACAAAAACACATAAACATCATCATCATAAATAGTCCATGCTACTCTACATGGAAATATACAATAAACAAGCCCTAAAGATTTTTCCCTCCTCTACTCTCCCTCTCCATGATCTCTTGTGCTCCTGCAACTTCCACCTGTAATTGACTGAAGTCAATATAAAACTAAGTGGAAAACCTTTACACTTCCCCTACTAGATGGTCATCAAGTGCTACACTAGAGGAGAGGAGTGGGGTACAAGACAACCAAAATAGACTGTTAGTCTTGTGTATGCTAAGAACAACACATACACACACCATATTGCACATCACATCATATCATATATTTGTTACACCACATCACATACATTTCCACTGTCATGCCCATGTCATCATACTTGCAACCCACACAATCATAATCCAATCATAATATATATTATTAGTGCTATGACTCACAAACCAATACTATTATAAGCCCATGTGGTTACTAGCATATCCACACTCAATGTAGCATGTGAAATGTTTCCATGAGTTTTCATAAACAACCATTGCTTGTAGGTCTTTTATTAGTCTTTTATTTATCCAACCAGTGCTAGGGTTCATCAACTTGTGACTCACAACCACTAGCCTTCTAGAGAATTGATGATAGGGATGAACACACCTATGCCACATACCAACTGTAGGGACGAACACACCTATGCTCTCCCACTCTCAGGATGAGACTTGAGATAGGAGCCTCACTGATGCATCACAGTGAAAGTCCATCCATACTACCTCCAGGGTGCCTCATCACCAACTGGTCCACACCCTCATCCTAGCACCACCTACCAATGACCATCACAAGCATCATCATGAAGACATGTACACATTTCAGCTAGCTTAAGCCAACACATGTCATTAGCACAACACATCCAAAAAAACATAACATGACCACATATATCTACGCCATAACCAAATTCCTAGCACTACATGAAATTCCACAAAATAACTACTATAATAACCCTCAAAATGATATATGCCCAAAGAGAAAAACCAATTTTGTGATTAGAAAGGAGTTCCCAAGACGATCCCAGTGACACTAATTTCACCTAAATTTAACTCCTAGAAGCAAAGTTATGCATGTCCAAAGTTTGACTAATAAAATAATATTTAATTACCACCAAGAAGGATTGAAACTCTCAAAAATGCTCGTGCTACAATAGGCCCTAAAAATATAATATTCCCATCATACTAGTCTCATCGACATCACCTATCATGTTCAAAAAGTCCACATCATATCATACATTGCATATATATTAATAAACAATTCGTAACCAAAACCATACAATTTCTGGAAATATGCAAAATAGTATGTTCAAGCTCAATCTTTGAGCTATCTGTCCCACATGCCCACATCGCATAATCATATACTCTAATCTAGCACAAACATATAGGGAAATAGTAAAGATAACCCACCAATTAAAATTATTGTGGTAGAATGTTCGAAATAAGCTAAAAACCCTAAAAAATCCAACAAGACTCTGTTTTGTTCCAACCAAGTTTCAAACCCACATAGATATGATTGTAGTAATCCCAAATCTAGGTTCAAAGTAGAAAGTTCCACCCATGAAGCTGAAAATTCAGAAAAAGTGTTGAAAAGATGAAGGCAGAAAAGAAAATTGAAGTTAAAAATAGGCTCTTATTCGTTTCTATTTTCTTAGAAAACAAAACAAAAACCCAAAACCCAATTTCTATGGGTAAGTGGTGGCAGGGCAATGGGGAAAAAATAACATTATAATCTATGCTTTTCATCATATGCTTTTGTAAAAAAAAAAAAACCGCAAAGATGCATACTTCTCTTTTTTTTTTCATGTGACTCACATCACATGTATAACTCATTTGACTTTTTTTTTCTACTTTTACATTTTTAATGAAATTTTATACATTTATTTTCTTTTATCCCTACCTAACTAATACCTTGCACTTCCAATGTGCATAACAACCACACTAGGACTCCAAATTAAAATTTGTTTAAACCTATGGGATCCTTATCAAACACTCTACACCTTCACATGCCAAAATCGCACCCAAGCATCACATAACATACTGTTATAGTTCAAATGCATACGTATAGAAATGTCATAAAGCTTAAATGCATATTGAATAAGTGCTTTTGTACCCCAACCCAACACCCCTACCAACAACCTCGCCTGTTTAACACATCACACAAGGTTAGTGTATATAATCACATTAGTTAAGCATGTTAAGACATCATAATTGTAACATAAAGACGAAGCCTCATAACTTATAAAATACATTTATTAAATTGACTCATCCCCAACAACCCACTGGGACTACATGCATAATGTATAAATCATAAGCATATGACCATACCTAATGTATCTAGATGGAATGTAGCAGGTGCTCTTAAGCACCTCCACCTCTAAGTCTCCATTTTGTTCTCTTCTCATCAATTATGTACTCCATTATGTTGCAACTCTAAGCGTATTGACAGAATCTAAGAAACTCCTCCATTGTGTAAATCAGAGTGAAGAGTACTTATTAAGCACCTCATTTAGATGTAATATGAAAAAATCCATTAATATTTGGAGTAGAATAAAGAATGCTTCCTAAACACCTCCTCATGAGGCAATTTTTTTTCTTTTCCTCCACTACTATTTGATGACTCTCAAGTTCATTATTTTTGCTCTCTTCTTTTGAACGTCTCTTTCATTAAATTCAAGAAAGAAGTCTCATCAATATTAGCATCTCATATGTATTATCTATTTTAGTTAATTTCAATGTGTCAAAGCATGTCATGACTTAATCATCTACTTAAATGTATTTCAAGTATTTCATCCTTATTTCAATCCAACCCATTGTATTGAAAATCTTCAAAAAATTGGATTCCATTATGAGCTTTAATAAATGGTATTGAGGTATAGTCATTCTAATCTAGGGAATTTCATGTTATGAAATTATGTAAAAATGCCTCCCATATTTTTGATTATTAGATAATCACTACAAAACCCATGCCTTGTGTCAAAGCTAATCTATATTATCTGCCTACCTCTTCCATCAAATTAGACCATAATTTTTGATCTTAGCATCACATTTTCTCTCTACATGATCACATCCATTTGCTAGTTTCTTGGCTCTAGTTTTAAGTTTATTATACTAGTTTTATCTGTGGAAGTATTCCCTACTGATGAGCAACAAGTATACCCTACACGCAACCATATGAATCACCAACATTCACTAAGTGATCTAATCGAATTTCATAGACTTTAGCTCTTTAAGTACACATTAATTAGGCAATGAATCTCAAGGACGAGACCATTATCTTCCCAACACCACTTGTGAGGTATAATGGTATGCTTAAGTGTATCCGAGCATCTATTCCCATCTACTATACACATCTTGAAAATTGTTGCAACACTACTAGGTTACTAAGCGTAAGCACTAATAGAATTACCAAGCATTAATGTATGCTCAAGATGGTCACACTTATGTGCATTAATTATCCTAATTCAATTCATTAATTAATCACATGAAAGTAAATTACATTAACAATAAATGCATTAAGGTAAATATTATGCTAAGTCCAAGTGTTGCATGGTTTATGAAGAAAGCTCATATTTATTGCTTTTTATACTAAGGTGTCTAGGTACATCAATGTCCAAATAAAGATTCGTATACTTTTTACTCCTACTACGAGCACTTAGAAAATATTCTAACTCTAAAATGAACAAACAGCAAGAGCTTTGCTATGCTACTTAACAATGAATGCCATAAATATGACTAGTATGCATTTTTATATACACAAAACAACACATGACATCAATGTGTATGCGTTAACATGATTCCATCGACAGGATCAAACAATGACAACTCATCATACCTCCACAACTTAATGAAAACTCATCCTCAAGTGAACAAAAGGAGGAATGAGCTCTTTACTAAATTTTGGAAGGTTATGGGATTATTGACTAATTGACTGACACACACCCCAATTCAAACTAATGTTTAAGTGCTTAAGTGTATGAATTTACAACTATAACAAAAATTAGTGTTCATGATAAAAAAATTGAACATTGTTACAAAATTAAGAGCAAAACCCCTCTGGTAGCTTGAAGATGAGGAGAAAATCAAATGATCTCACATGGTAGAGATTCCTAAGGTGTCAAAGGACCTTTTTCTACCCCTAGTACACATGACTATTTTGGTTGTGGTTGTCCAGCTACAACTACAGCTACTGGTGGAAGATGAAAAGCATTCAACAATGCTTTCATCTTCTCCTCCTTACTCTAGGGATCATACACGGTCCATGCAGCATCACCAATGTGGACCAATACAAGTACATCCCATAGATAGGCCATTACAAGGAATAACTCCCTTGCATTGATGAACCAAGCTATGAATTGTTTACATTCGACATAAAATTCCCTGACAATGTTTTCCAGTTCCTCATAGTCATTCATCCTGTGGGCCAAGTTCTCAACTATTGATAGTTGATCGGTGAAGCACTCTCTAAGAATATCGAGTTCAGAATTAGTTGTTTCCAGCTTCTATTTTATGTCTTTGTGGTACTTGAACTTGGCCTCATATAATAGAACAAGCTGGCCACCTGCTTCTCCAATTTTAACCTTGGCCTTCCAATAGTTAGCATTGTCAAGTTTACATAATAGAGGTTGTCAAGCTTCATGTACTCCATCATCTCTTTGAGTTGTAGCTCCTTGAGGTATATTTCTACCTTGTTATACATGTTTAGTCCATCAAAGATGAGCTACCACACGTTGCCTCCTTACTAGAGCTACTAGATGACCTCATTCACCTTTGCCTTTTCCAGCTAAATATGTTTTTCATTGATTTCCTTTTAAAGGTCAACTTGGTCCTTATAATGGTTCTTGACCCTCTCGAATTTGAGGGCATTACTTTTCTAGGTTGCAATCTCAATCATTAATTTTTGGAGAAGAGCACGAACCTCCTTCATTAAGAGATTGCAATATTTTGCTACCAACCTCTTTATACATTGGCAAGCTACTCCTGTTGTTGTCTCACATATTCAACCATTTTTTCCTTTTGGAATTCAACACTATGCATGCAATAGTTATCCTTGGTTAGAACTACATTCTCCTTGCAAATCTCTAATAAGTTTTTCTTAGTATTATAAGCCATTGTTGCTACTATGGGCTTATCAAAGACCATAGTCTCCTAGGCACTCTTAATTGCTTGAAGTTTTTTCTAAAGCTGCAAAAAAGCTTCATCTCTAGTCATGGTTTAGCTAGGAACACTGGAATTGGCAAGGCAAGCTATTAACTCTGCAACTTCAATAGCCAAATGTCAATTTTCATCTATGGCTACCTCCAGTTGGGTATTGGCAATAACGTACTTATCCTTAGCCTCCAAAAGTGCTAACTGGGTTACAATGATATCATTAGGAAGGTCAAAGACCTCGAAAATCAATTACTCAATCCCCACTAATCATTCTAGCAATTCTACATGTTGGGGCTACATTAAATCTCCCACTTGCTACTCCTATCAAGATTTGCACATCTTTGAGTGCAGTAATATCTGGCACAGATGCTACAAGAACGTTGAGTGCTTTACCCACTCAATCAACCACCATCTCAGCTACCATTTCCTACCCTTGGTGCTACATCACTAAGCCAATTGCCCCATGGCCTTCTACTAGGCACCTCAAGAAGGTAGCAACATTTCCAAAGATCTCAAATTGCTACTATCCTGAAATGGATATTGTTATCTCTTGGGCACTAGGATTCAAGCACATAAGCACTTGTATTTTTTGGGCAAAAAACATTGGCGTCATGTCCTCCAACTAGTTGATGGTATGAACGACCTTGTTCAAGTGACTTAGGAGTGGTTATTAGATAGAATAATCACTAGTCAGTCTTGCCTGCTATTGTTACAAAAGCTTCCACAAAGTTTCTACATGTGCTCCATGGTAGCACAAGTCTTTAGCATTGTTTCATGAGTAGGTGGTGGTGGTGGTTGCTCCTCTTCTTGTGTCTTGACAAGCACTTTATCCTTCATCATTTCCACCCAATTGATTGGGCACATTTAATACCTCTATGATTGCCTTAAGTGCATAAGATATCAAGATTCCTTCAATTTTAATTGTAGCATCAGCTTCTCAATTTTTCCAAACCTAGAGTATTTCTCCTAGATACCATTCTCCATTGTTTATTAGAGTAGTCCACAAAGGAGATCACTAAAGTTTGGCCTTAATCGCTTGTAGAAAAAATTCCAAGAATAAACCAAAGTTGAGCTTCACAATGACTCTTGACATGATGGATTTTTCCTGAATAGCCTAAGGCATTCAAGTGACAATGTAAGTTGTTGTCCCTAGATGTGCATTGGTGGAACACCCACTTCTACTTGAGAAGATTACTCTGTGGTAGGAGTTTGTTGATGAATGTTGAAGGATTGTGCTTCCTGCTCTCCTTGTTCCACTTACGAATTTTGCTCACTCGCTTGTCCTCTTCTAAGGCCTCGTGGTCTTTTGCTTGTTGGTCATGGGAGTTCTCCTCGTGCTCCTCTTTTTGGGGCCATCTACAATCAATCAAGGTTTTGGAAGTACCTTACTCATACCCTTAGTTATATCAAGTTCTTAGTACATTATGATTGTAGAGTTAGGAAATTTTTTAGTAACAACCTTGTTAGTACTTTAAATGAATGGCATGATTAATTAGAAGTCTTCTTAAAGTTATTTTGGCCTTAACATGAGTGATTTACTCTAAAAATTCTTAATATGTTTCCTTAGACTTACCCCTATAATATCTTTCGGTTGTTAGTGATTTTGAAAAAATTGACTCAAGTTTCCCATACTAGTACACCCAACACACCACACCTCCACCCCTGGATGACCAAGTGATCACTCTAAGATCATGTTGATTTTAAAATCACACAAATCAGGGCAATAATGAGAAAGTTATGGACGTTAGAAGTTGGAGTGTCAGAGCTCTTTAGCTATAAAGAAAAATAAGCAACAACTCTCTTCTCATGAAATTCAAAAATGAAAATTTTTTTCTAATTCCCCTGCACTATGTATAGTTTTTATGGGTGTGATATTGTAAATGTGACATTGTAGCTACGCTATTATAGATATGATGTCACCAAAGAAAAATCAACATTTCCTATTATTTTTCTTGGAAAAAATTGAGTCCCACAGGATAGTTGGAAGATATGCATCATGTTGAAAGGGTTTTGATATGGAGATGATGCTTCAGTTATGAAAATAAAGCATTGAAAGTCTATGATTAAGGAATCTTGGGCTATGAAAGTATATGAGGTATTAATGGAATAGATGAGAAAGACAACATTGTCGTGTTATTAGAACACATAGTGTGAATGATATGGAAAGTATTTATTGTTATTTATTAAAATTGGAAGGCTCAAGATGATGTGGAATCACTTGGCAACTATAAGATACAATACTTGTACAAGTGGATCCTCCCCAAAGTAGGCTCCAGCCCTTAATGCCCTTGTATAACCACACCTAGAAGTGTTCTTAGGCACTTAAGGAGTTAAATGTAACACATACCTATTTAGCAAGACACACATATTAGTACCACCAAATTGAAAAAATAACTCTATGTTACACAAAATCATAAGTTATGATTATTCAAATAGTGACATGAAATGGGTTTAAAATGGATTGCAAAAATTAGGATGTGAGGTGTCTTACCATAAGCATAATGAATTCTTATGTTTTATTATTGGTTAAGGTAATCATTAGCCTTTCTATCCAAGATTCAAACCAAGTCTAGACCACATTCCAGTGGCATCTCATTGTTTCACCTCTTGGAATTACAATCATAAGACTATCAATGTTACAAGGAGTATCGTCACTTGGCGTATTGTCCAAGGGAGGAGTTTATTCATGGCACTTTATTTTTATTTTTACATTTCTAAGAAGCTACGTACCTTCAGGCATGGGTAACATGTCTTTCCAGTGGAATCCCTAAAACCTTATTTTGTGCCCTTTATTTGTTATTTGTGTCAAACCTTTTAAGGTAGCACTCATTTTGCTCTTACTCCTATTTTTCATTAGATCTACAAGGATATAATGCAACCTTAGTAACACGATAGAACTTACAATAACAATCCAAAAAGAATCCACAAGCTCCCTTGATGTCACACCCTTTTCATTCCCCCTTGGCTCTTCACTTTTCTTTCTAGGAATAATGATCATAAATTTATTCTCAACTTGATGATGGAAAGAATATCATTATGGCCATGGTAAGAACCTCTTATTAATGGAATGGATGGATGGATGATGTGGGCTCACTGTGCAAATAATCAGTCTTTCATGACTTGATAACATGGAGAAATTTTCACCTTATTGGTTTACATCTTGCCTTTATTTAATGTGTTTTATTAACGATCAAAAATTATTTACAAATGTTTTTAAACTAAGTATAAAAGAAATGGGAAAGATAGTAAAACTTATGAAAAAGTATAAAGAATGAAAAATGTTAAAGAATTAAAAAATATTAAAGAATGTGAAAGATTGAAGAAATGAGAAAGTATAAAAGAATGAGAAAAATGTAAAAGAATGTAAAAAATGAAAAGAATTGTAAAAAAAATTAGAAAAATTACTTATTAATTCCTAAGTCATGATAGGATGCCTCCCCCATGACTAAACTCTTAGGCAAGTATTCAGAAAATGCTGCCCAAATCTTCTAGATCATACACCTTGGGTGGATTTCTTACCATCTTTAGTGATTCAACCTTGTTATGATCATCCCATGTGATCTTGATGGTAGTTGAATTTTGATCACCTAAGTTTTGGTTTTCTTTTCTAGTTGGTATATGTTTATGAGTTAATATTTTCATTTCCAAGTCCTTAGTTGGAGTCATTTTCTTCAAATAGAAATTAGTAAGTGGTTCATGTGTATCCATGCATATGTTCAATAAATTAAGGTTCTTAATTAGTGGCCACAAGGTGCCTTATGGTTTTGTGGCTTCTACTCTTCTTTCTACACACATTTGTGTTTCATTATTACTATGGACTAGTATGGTGTATGTGTTAGTACTTTGAATATTCTATCCACTATTACACCCTTCTCTGTTAGTAGTTATGCATGGAATTCTTTGTGTATGGATGGCTCAATGTTTTTCCTCTTTCAAGATCTCCACAAATAAATCTTTCATGTTTATCTTAGCATCAATGGTGCTAAGCCATGCCCTCCCCATGATGAGTGAACATTCCTTATTAGTATTCTTCACATTAATGACTAAGAAGTCTACTAGGTAGGACCATCCATTGACAATGATTAATACATCGTCAATCTGTCCTGAAAGGATAGCAATAGATTGATCTGCAAGCTTCAACCTAATGTTGCATTCCTTGAATGGTGGTAGGTTCCATGTTTGATATGTGTTGTAGGAGATTAAATTGACTCTAGAACCTAAGTCTAATAAAGCTTTGCATAGTAGATTCGCAGTTACCCGTAGATAGATTAAAGAAATTCCTAGGTCAATTCGCTTCTACTGGAGTGGCTCTACCTCAATCTAATCGATAATAACTATAGTGAGCATGATAGTCTATATTTTCTAGCTTGATGATGATGGAAGCTTCTCAAAAGTGAGAAGACCTATTTTAGGAGAAGATGGTCTTGATAAATTTCCTATTTTGCCAACTTTTTCTTAACTTGTCCTAAAGAAAGGATGTTTCTTTATTTGGCCCTTAGCATTGTTGGTGAGATCTTCTATTCATATATTTATTGCCCTTGTAGCCTTCTTCTACTGTGGTTGTGATGGTAGTTCACCTTGCATTGCAGGTGGTGGCACTAGTGGCAAAGAATTTATGTTGGGATTTGAAAGATTAGTTGCTTGTGGATGCATATGCAAGTTTAGATTAGTTCTTGGTGGCATTAATTGGTGATAGTCTGGTGGGCGATGTTGTGGATTTTGAATAGTTCCATTTGTTGGTAAGATTAGATGTTGGACATAGTATCCCTAAGGATCAGGTTGTAGGTATGGATACTGTTGGTGTGGTAGTGGCATGGCCCATGATTATAGTTGCTACCACTGTTGATGGTAGTGCTCCTATAGCTATGAAAGGCTTCCCTAGGATAGCACATTGGTTGAGGTTTTCATCTATCGTTACCTTGAGGATAAGGTAACCATTTGGCCATTTGTTTTTAAATAAATCATGGATTAAGTGCATATGCCCCAATTTCTTGCAAATGTACCATGACTAGACAACATCCCTTAGGATGCTTTTACTAGCACATGGTGCAATCTTCATCGTTTGTGAAGCTAGTTTTTGAGTATCCAACTACTAAAGTAACTTTACCAATTTGTCCAAATTCCTTTTTCTTCTTTTGTTTCTACCTTTATTGAGCGCTTGTTTTGCTTTGTCCTCCATAATATTTAGTATTGTTGTACATCATTCATCTACTAAATCTCACATTCTTGCTACCTATGCTACTATATTGGCAACAGATTTCTGAATTGGTAGCATCTCTTTCCTAATGACTTGATCCAAGGTTTCTTCCTCTTGGGTATCACACACCCATACATCTCTTTTTTGAATTGATGGATTCCTTTTATATTCTTCAACTGATTACCTTTTTCTGAGTTCTCCTTCTTCTTTTGCCACTTGATCATTGAGTCTTTAAATCTAATGAATTGTTGATTCTGATAGTTTTCCTTGGGCATAAGTCCTAAGGGTCTCTCTTGTTTTACTTCTTAGCCCATCCATGATATGCCTTAGCTATTTCTTTGATGAAAATCCATGGTATGGGCATCTATGTAATAGTGAATAATATCTACCCATTGTTGCATCAAGGGTTTCATGAGTCCCTTGTTTCCACTTCTAGATTTTCTTTCTTAGGTTTGACACTCATGAATATGTCTGATATTTGTCATTAAAAATTTCAAGCATGGTACTGCAACATTTGATGGATTTAGATTCTAGTAACCTATACCAACTTTCTACTTTCTCCACAAGTGTTCTAGGAAATAGCTTCAATTTCTTCCAATCACTCTCTATGTTTTAAGGAGCATAGACATCATGGGATGCTTGAAGGTAATGCTGAGGATCAACGTTGTAACCTCCTTCAAATCTGGGCATGTTATTCATATCTAGTTATTTAATTTGGCTATCTCTCATGTGCTTGGTTGGTATGTAGACCACTTCTTAAATGTTGATCATGTTCTGGGTTTCCATAAGAGGTTCATCATCATGATCAAGTTCATAGTTCATATGCTCTATGATAGCGGTGATCGCTTCTATGCTCGTGCCTCTCTTAATCCTCTCTTCTTTCTCTATGCCTTCTTCTTTCACACTTCTGATCTTTTGAATCAAAATACCTTGAGTATCAGTCATGATGACCATGAGCTATTCTCTTTTTCCTATCAAAGTATTAGTACTTGTGTTGTCTCTTATCATAGTCCTCTAATGATCGTGATGAAGTAGAGGAGGTAGCAAGAGAATGATGTCGACTAGTTCTCCTTTCATGACTCTTGTGAGTTTCCTTGTAGGACTCACCAAGATCCCTTAGCCTAGAGTCCTGCTTGTATCTTGAGTTAGTAGCCTCCCCCTTGTGTGGCTCTACTAGGGTAGAGTGAAATTGGGCTTTGACAGGTTTCTCTAGTCTAATGATAGGTGTCTTTGATGACTCCTCATGGTTTTTGTGGAGTTGTTTTGAAATGAACTAATTAGCATCAAGCTCTTCTATGACAACAAATGTGTTGGTCTACTTTTCTTTGGTATGAACATGTTTAATTTCCATAGTAGTATCCCTCTTTATCTACTCCCTTATAGGTTCATAGGTCTAGTCATGTGTTGAGTCATGATACCCTTCTTGAATTTGGCCCAAGTACATTCCTCTTAGAGAAATTTGTAGCATGATTAGTGCCACATGTTTGGTAGCTAAGACTATGTTGCCTTGCACATCTCTCAACCTCATTTTTCTATCTTGATGGAATATGAAGGTGAAGTCTAGATGGTATGGATCAATATGAGCATAAGTAATACATGTCTACATTAGTATTCCCCAGTCTTCTTCATTAGCAACTCTATCACTACTACTCCTTATTTCTTTGGTAAGTAATAATTGGTCATTATGTGAAGCCATGTTATCATTTTTTGACAATTTATATTAAGTATGCTTTATATTAAGGTTGTGAAGATTAGAGATAGGTTCTGATACAACTAACTTTGAAGAATTAATTACTTAGTATAACATTGACTTATCCCTGGCAACAGCGCCAATGATGAGCGGTGGATTACCCAACATCCAACCATATGAGATATGAGTGTTCACACGCAATCTTGGTTAAACTCCGTAGATAAGGCAATGTGATTATACCAATAATTAGTTAGCATTCACAATCATTGTCTTCCCATGTGAGTTAGTAAAATCAATGCATGTGGTTTAACTCATGGTGAGGTATATGATAATTGATGTTAAACTTGCCATTATGCTCCTAGTAAACATGAAGTGAAAGTAGAGGTTTCTAAATCTAAGTGACAGTTAAACAAATCTAAACTAGCCTATGCAATGAGCAGCCAATCCTGATCTTTTGTTCACACCTTGGACTTCATGCAACTACTACTAGGATTAACTAATATCACACTACTGGGCATACCAAGAGATTAGTACTACTAGGTTACCAAGTAGTTACACTTCTGTGCTTGAGATCAATCATACTCATTCCACTTAATTACATAAAATTAAATTGCAAGTAATCATGCGCATTAACTATGAAAATAGTAAAATAGTAAACTAATTAAAAATAGAAATAAAACAAAGTGTTGTTGCAATGATGTAGAGTAATCTCAATCTTTATTGCTAGTCATGCAATGCGTCCAAGTACATCACACTTAAATAAAGATTCCATTCAATTACAAAACATCACATTGTCGGCACACACTGCTAAGTACTAAATTCAAGAAAATAAATTGAAAGAGTTTTGTTACTATGCTATCAAATCTACTCTGGATCTGTGCACCTAAGTGCTACTTATATAAACTAGAACACACCCCGTGATATCATTTATACAATAATGTATGCTGAGATACAATAACATATCTATGACATCGTAGATATGATATTGTAACTACGATATCACTGCCTCAAAATTTTTGGATTTATCACATATCATATGTATTGTCTATTTTAGCTGTTTTCAATGTCTCAAAGCCTATCTTGATTCTATCATCTATTTAAATTTATTTCAAGTATTTCATCCTTATTTCAATCCATTTCACTATAATAAAAATCTTTTAAAAATTGCCTTTCATTGCTAACTCTAACACCTTGTAGTATCTAATCCATCAAAGAAAACATAAGAAGATTATATGAAATGGGGTCTAAGACTCAATTTTAGCCATAGTGACTCGCATTAACTCATAATTCTAGATTGTGTAGTGATAAATCCATATTTTGCGTTAATGTGGTATCATAACAACAATATTGTATCAACGATGTTGTAAATTCAATATCGTAGCACATGCTACGTCATCATTGATACGATATCATGGGATGTGTGCAACCCTATAAATATAACACTTGGGCACACAATTTGCATAACTTTCATTCTAATAGTAACTAAACTCTTGTAGTTTCATTTTCTAGCTTAGACTTAGCAAAAGTGGATGCCTGCAGTGTGGTTTGTCATAGTGGACAAAATCTTTATTCAAACAATTTGTACCTGGATACAAGTTGTGCATGGAAATAAATATCGAGCTATTTCTCATCATTGCAGCATTCCCTTAGTTTACCATTTTTACTTAGCATAATGTTTACCGTTTACTTAGCTTACTGTTTACTGCTTTACTAGATTAACACTTTACATTTTCAAGTACTTTACTTTCGCTTGTTGATAGTACATGAAATGGATACGATTGATTTTGGACATTAAGTGTAATCATCTAGTAATCCAAGTAGTATTATCACTTGTTTCACCCAGTAGTAAGATACTTGGTAATCGCAATGGTAATTACATAAGCCCAAGACATGTACAAAAAATTAGAAATAGTTATTCATCGCACTAGGCTAGAGTAGATTCATGTTTTCCTAGTTAGACTAAACTTAGCTATTTCTCACAATGTTTATATTTAGAAGCACAACCTACCAAATAATATCATTCATCATATGCCTCACTCTAAGCTAAACCGTACACTTAGCCTTTACTAACTTGAGTGAAAAGATATCGACCATGAGCTTAATTCAATTACTAGGGTTGTGCATGAACACTCATAACTTGTATGGTTGGGTGTTGTATTACTCCACCGCTCATCATTGGCATGGTTGTCGAGGATAGTCAATGTGTGCTTAGTAACTAATTTCACAAAGTTCGTTGTACCAAGAATTGCAAGTTAAGTTTCCTAATATTTAATAATTCAAATAGAACACACACACTTAACCAATCAAGCATCATAACTAAACATGACTTCAACAAAAGATACAATACCACCTACCAAAGAGACAAAGAAGGGAAATGAAAACATAGATAAGGATGAAGAATGAGGTATTCCAATGTAATCCAAAATCTCTTATGCTTGTATTGACCCCTACTATCCTAATTTTACTTTCATCTTTCATCAAGATGTGCAACTAAGGTGGAGAGACATACAAGGTAATATTGTGTTACCTCTAGAATGTGTAGCATCCATCATGCTTCAAATAGCTCTTAGGAAAATGAATTTGAGTAATGCAAAAGAAGGGTATCATGTGACTAAACACATGACAAGGCCCTATCAACCTACAGAGTATATGAAGAGGGATGCTACGATGGAGATTAGACATACCCACAGCAAAGGGAAGCAGATCAACTCCCCTATGATCTTAGAAGAACTAAATAGTGATGCATTCATAATAGAAAGACTTTACTAGGATCATGAAGACAACCCTCAAATGTCCATTATCGAATTGGATGAACCTATCAAGGCACAACTACATTCCACCCTATCAAAAACACACAAAAGAGAAGCTAAAGACTCTAAGTATAAGCAAGACTCAAGGTCAAGAGCTTTTTATAGATACCACCTAGAAGAACATCAAAGTCAGAGAACGAGGACTAGTCGACGCCGTTCTTCCACAGCTTCATCTTCATCCTCACAATTGTCCATGCACTCTAACAAAAGGAGATATAGGCATAGAAACCATGACAAGGAAAGGTGTTAATCTCATGATCGTGATAACTATTCCCAAAGTTACTATGATGAAGAAATGAAGAGCGCAAACCAAGAAGAAATAGAGATAGGCACATGAGCAGAGAGAGAAATGAGCATCAAATGAGACACTAATACAACAGAGCTGACAAACCCTATGAACATGAAGAGCCACTACTAGCAATCAAAAGTATGATCAATAGATAGGAAGCTATTTATATCCTAACTAGGCACATAAGGAATAGTTGTATCAAGCAACTCGACATGAATAACATGCCTAGATTTGAAGGTGGATATAATGCAGATCCTCAACATCACCTTCAAGCATTCCATGATGCCTACACCCTACAAAATATCAAAAGTAATTAGTAGAAATTGAAGTTGTTTGCTAGGACACTTGTGAAAGAAGCTAAAAGCTAGTATAGATTACTAAAACCTGAATCAATAAGGAGATGGAGTACCATGTTGGAACTTTTTAATGATAAATATCAAACTTATTCTCGGATGTCCAATCTTTAAAAATAGATCCAAGGATGGAAGTAAGGGACCCATGAATCCCTTGATGCAGTAATGGGCTGATGCTATTCACTATTGCATAGGTGCCCAAGCCATGGATTTTCTCAGCAAGAGTAACTAAGGCACATTGTTGATGGGCTCAGAAACAAGACCAAAGCGACTCTTGGGGTTTACACTTAAGGCCAATTATCCAAAATGTCTGCCCATCAAATACAAAGATTGATTAATCAAGTGGTAAAGGAGGAAGGTGAATTAAGGAAAAGAGAACTAGTAGAGGAATACAACAAAGATCCATCCATCTAAAAAAGGGATGTAAGAGTTTGTAATCCACAAGAAGAAGAGACCTTGGACTAAGTGATTTAGAAGAATACTCTACCTATTCAAAAATCTATCACTGACATAGCTACTAAGGTAGAGAAGATGTGGGATTTGTTTGATTAGAAGTTTACAATAACCTTAAAGATTATGGAGGAATGAACTGAGCAAGCCTTTAATAAAGGTAAAGACAAAAAGAATAAGAGAGATCTTGCATGAAAAGGAAAAGTAGCTTCAATGGCTAAGTGTTTAGACATGCGCTCTGAGGATGAGGAAGGACGTGCAATGTGCCAATATGAACATCCTATGGGCTATTGTTCTATGATGGCACACTTATAGAAGATAAGGGTATATGCACTTAATCCTAGGTTCATCAAGAAGCAAATTCCCATATGGTTACCTTACCCTCAAGGTCACTATAGGTAAGCACTACAACCAACATACTATCATAGTGGAGCCTATCCATAGCCACAGCAGTAGTACCACCAGTAGTGGTAGCAACCCCAATCATCGACCATGCCACCATCACATCAACAATATCCATATCAGCAAACTGATCCTTATGGTACTACATCCAACATCCGATTTCTCCAATGAACACAACAGTTCAAGACTTCACAATACTATGCCAAGAGAAAAATCCAATCCATACATGCATCCATAAGTAATAGATTCACCAATTCAACATTCAAATCCTTTGCCACCTATGCCACCACCTGTTATGCAAAGGGAATTGCCATCACAATCACAGTAGTTAAAAGCTGCAAGGGCACTGAATATACAAATAGACGATCTTACCAACAACACTAAGGGCCAATCGAAAAAATGTCCTTCTTTAGGACAAGTCCAAAAAAATTGGTAGATTTAGAACATCATTGGAACAATATTCTTCTATGGAAGATCCTCCTAGAAATAACAAGCTTTTCCCATCGTCAAATACAAACATGCAAACTGTCACACTAACAGAGATAGTAGAGATAGTATCAAATTGGATCAATGAGGGGAAACTTCCCAAGAAAATAATGGATCCAAGAGTTCCTTTGATTTATTTTTAAGTAGCTGGAAACTTACCATTTTAGGCTATACTAGATTTAGGTTTCAAAGTAAACTTGATATCCTTAGAAACATATAAAGCATGGAACCTACCAATCTTAAAAGAATGCAATATTCAGCTAGAGCTTGTGAATCAATCTGTCATCATTCCTTTGGGATAGATAGAAGATGTGGTAACCACTGTCAATGTGTGGTTCTATCTAGCCAACTTTGTAGGAATTTCCTATCCTAATGGGGAGAACATGGCTTAGCACTGTGGATGCTAAGTTAAACATGAAAGACTTGTCCCTCGACATTTCTAAGGAAGACAAGTACATAGCCATACATACCTAAAAGATTCCATGCATTACCAATGATTAAAAATGGTGTAATAATGGGCTAACACTTTAAAATGTCAACATGATTAGTATACTAACCCACAATCAACATGAGAAATAAGTGTGTACACAAGCAAAAACATGGACCACTAAACCAAAAGACACCCAGTGACTGAAAACTAAAAACTTAAAATTGTCCAAAACATGCATGGAACAATCTGGTCCACATATTAACTCTTATTCTAAGAAAATGGTTCTAACTCAAAGCCCAAAAATGAAACTATTAAACCATAATCATACATCAATAGGAAGAGAAAATAAGGACTTAGATGATCAAATTTCAATTACCATCAAGATTAGATGGGACAATAACCGAAAGACTAAATCATTGAGGATGGTAAGTTAAAAACTTAGAGTGTATGATCTAGGGGATTTAGGATCTATTTTTCGAACACTCATCCATGAGTTCAATCATTGGGGAGATGCTTTATCTTGACTTACGAATTAATAAGTTCTTTTTAAGTTTCTTTTTTGTTTTCTATTTTTGTAGTTTGAAATTTTTGTTTTACCCTTTTCTTTTATTAATACTTTTTCACATAATTTAATATCTTCTTATTCCTTTATACCTTTTCATTTCTTAAAATTTTGAAATTCTTTGACATTTTTCTAATTCTTTGATGATTTTTCATTCTTTTAACATTTTTCATTATTTTCATCTTTTTCATTCTTACTATATTTTATAATTTTTCATACTTTGTTTCCATTTTACTTGTACATATTTTTGTTAAATTTTTAATAAGACCCATCAAATAAGGTGAGATGTAGTTTTTGATAAGGTGAAAATTTCTCTACGTTATCAAGTCATAAGTGACTGGTTATCTATATAGTGAGACCACAACATCCATCCAATCATTCCATTAATAAGATGTTCTTACCATGGCCATAATGATATTCTTTCCATCATAAAACTAAGAATAAACTTGTGATCATTATGCTTGGATTGAAAAGTGAAGAACCAAGTGGAAATGTAAAGCGTGTGACATTAAGGAGATTTGTCAATTCTCTTGGATTGCTACCGTGAGTTCTATCCTATTACTTAGGCTATGTTATATCCTTGTAGATCCAACAAAAACTGGGAGTAAGAGTAAAATAAGTGCTACCTTCCCATGTCACTAGAAAGACATGTTACCCATGCTTGAAGGCACTCCTTTGATAAGGTTGACACAATTAAAAAATAAAATCTATGCATAGAATACATTTCTAAGGATCCCATTGGAAAGACATGTTGCCCATGCCTAAAGGTAGGCAGCTTCTCAAAAATCCAAAAACTAAAAAAATGCAATAAATAAACTCATCCCTTGGATAATATGCCAAGTGATAATGTTCCTTGCAACAATGATAGTCTTATAGTTGTAACTCCAAGATATGAAATAATTTGATGTCACTGGAATGTGGTCTGGACTTGGGTTGAGTCTGGACTTGGGTTGAATCTTGGAATGAAAGGCTAATGATCACTTTAACCATCAATAACACAAGGATTTATTATGGTAAGACACCTCATGTTCTAAGATCTACAATCCTTTCTATTGTTCATCTCACCTCACTGTATAGTTAATCATAACTTATGGTTTTGGGTAATATAGTGATATTTTCCTAATCCAATGATACTAATATGTGTGTTTTGCTAATAGTTATCTCTTACATTCAACTCCTTGAGTGCCTAAGGGCACTTTTAGACATGGTTATACAAGGGACACTATGGGCTAGAGCTTGCTTTGGGGAGAACCTACTTGTATAACTCTTTTATTTCATACTTGACAAGTAGTTTCACATCATCTTGTGCCTTCCAAAATGATCAAAATTCAATAAAGACTTTCTATGACATCTAACAATCTATCCATACACTTAAAATTCATTACCCATTTCCTATCCATCTGATACACTTTTGTTGCCAAAAATTTCTTCTTCATGAACTTTGAATGCTAAATTTTTGAAAAATATGCATCATTCATGGCCCATGATCCTCTAAAAAAGCTTCATGTCTTCCAGACATTTCATTTGACTCAATCTTTTCTTGAAAATATCCAAGAAAAATTTGTAATTTTTAACAATGATATCATAGCTACGATATTAGATGTCCTTCGATGTCGTATCTACAATATATGATCTATGATATTGCCTACATAAAAATAGTATATATAAGTGCAAGGAGTTAGCAAATTTTTCCATTCCTCATTTTCTAAGCAAAGAGTTTTTGCCATTTTTTTCTTTCAAAAACAAAGCTCTACCCACTAACTTCTGTCACTTACAACTTTACCCTCATAGCTCCGATTTCTGAAATTCTTAAATCTTGTTGATCATAGAGCTCTCAACCTAGTCATTAGCAAGGGGGTGGGGGGGGATGTGAGGAGAGGGGGGTACTTAGCACAATATCACTGAAATTTGAGCAAATTTTGAGGCAAACATTCTAATGCCCAAAAGATATCTTAAAGGGTAAGTACAAAGTAAGGCTAGAAACACTTAAACGATCCTCTTAACATACCATACCAACTATTTTAGGCCATAAATAAGAACAAAAATAGTAACTGTGAAGAGTTATAAGGATATAACACCTAAAGGAATTCCTTTTTGAAATCATTCTAACTCTACAATCATTATGAATTAAAAATGTAATCTATCCAAATGAATGGGAAGGATTATGAATTATTAAATGTTGATATAATCACACTAGTGATCCTAAACTCTTGATTGATTGCAGATGTCCTTGAAGAGGATACCCGAAGGAGGACCCTCACAACTAGGGAGCAAAAGACTCAAAGTTCGTGGAAGAGACTACACGAGAAAGCAAGCTCCGCAAGAAGAGCATGCAAAGTAGGAGGCTCAATCTTAAAGTATCCATCAAGAAACTCCTACCATAAAGCACTTAGTCTAAGGAAAGATAGAAATTCCACAAGCACTAGAACAAGGACAACACCTCATACTATTACCAAATTTCCTCCAAGTCATCTAGGAAAAATCCATCATGTCCACAATTATCATGGAGTTAAACTTTGATCCATTTATGGAATTTGCTCCAGAAATAGTAAAGATCTAACTCCAAGCATCACCATTATGGCCTACACTCACAAGCAGTGAAGAATGGTATTTAGGAGAGACATATTAGTTTTGGCATAACAAAGAGGTCGATGTAATAGTTAAGATTGAAGGAGTCTCGGTGTCATATTCCATGAATGCAATCACTAAGGCCCTCAATGTGCCCAATGAAGGGGCAAAAGTGGCACAACTCTCCACCAAACCTAATACTGATACAAGGAGACTATGGTTGCAATGAGCATATGGCAAAGATGACAAAGATTACAATGAGTTGACCTCAGAAGAGAAGATTTATTTCAAAATTGGCACTTATCACCTATTTTCTACAAAAAGGCTCAATTGAGTATCAACATATGCAGCTAAAGGAAGCACCATCCTAATGGAAAAATTCAATGCAAAAATTATCCATCTCTACTTCCTCAAGATTCAAAGTTGGTTCAAAGAGACAAAGGTAGGGAAGTTGACACTTCCATTACCTTGCCTTACCAAGAAGCTGTGTAGACAAGATGGAATCCTAGGATACACCAATGATGTTCCTCAGAAGGCTCAAAATGCTTCATATGCAAAGATGCTGAACCTAGTGCCTCCAAAGAAAGATTAGGTAGAAAGACCAGTAAGCACTAACGGAACTGCATGTACCACACTTGCCAGTAGCATCCTAGCTACGAGTCAGCAACAACAGGTTAGGCCTAGTAGTCAATAATAGACTGAGCAATAGCAGCAGTAGCAACAATAGTAATAGCAAGTTCCACCACCACCATAGGATTACAGGCCATCAATGAGCCATTTGCAACAAATTGTAGAAACTATTAGTTGGGGAACACATGAAGAAGCTAATCTTTACAAGGTCATAGACAATGCCAACAAGCCCATAATTTCCACAAACCTTGCCAGTGACCAAATCTCATTGCAACCAAGAGGAGGGGATGAATCATCGTAATAGATATTAGGAAATGCTACATCATTTCAAGTGATGCTGGAAATAGGTGAAGGAGCCACAGCTATGGTAATGTAGCATCAAGATGTAGTAGGAGCAGTCGAAGTGATCATAGATCACATAAAGGAATCATTCAACGTACCTATTGTGCCACTGGTAATTCTTTTAGAAGTAAGAGATGCTCAAATGCTTGCCAGTGCCTTAATGAATCCTGTAGAACATGAGGACATACTTGACAGAATACTACAGATAGGCCAAATCATGTAGAATCTTTTTGATATCCCTAGTGATATCACTACAGTGTAGTCTAAACTAATAGTCACTAAGGGGAAGTTGGTCATGGCAGTGACCAAGGCAAAACATGTTGAGGATGAAGTCAGTCAATTACAAGAAGCGCTAATCACCTTGCATGCTGAAAGAAGAGATCTTGCACAATTTATAGCATCAAACCAACTGGAACAATTCAAAAATGACCACGTGAAGGGATTGATTAATCAAAATAGATAGATAAAAAAGAAAAATGAGAAGGTAGTATGCAATGCTTCAGTAACAAAAGCTCAAACATATGGCCAGGCCAAAGTGCTTGCTACCTTACAAGAAGATAATGAGCAATTAGTTGTAGATAACTTAAGGCTGACCAATGTTAAAAACTAGAAAAATTTTCTTAAAGAAAGCATTCATTAATTAAGAGAATAAATTATGAGGGTTAAATAAGACATGAGTCATTTAGCTAGAGAAAATAGGACTCTATCAATGGAAGAATTCCATACAGTAAGATAGAAATTTGCTATAGAAATAAGCGAATGAGGCTAAAAAACATGAGAGGCTCAAGGAACATTTCCATGACCAAGTGGAAATGTATAAACAGATCAATAAGAAGGAGATCCAAATGGTAAAGGCCAATATTATCTCCATCTCTGAGCAGAATCCTAATTGGTAGCCAATCTTGGATAGTCTTGCTGATGTTCACTAGGCAGAAACAAAGAATAAAGACTTGCAAATCAAAGATCTTATAGAGTACATGGGTTTAACTAATGTTTGTTATGCTAACTTAGCCATGTTAATAGTAGGCAGAAGTTATACACAGCAAACTCAAAACTAGATGTTGTTAAGGTCAACTATCAAGGCCAAAAAGATGTTGTAGCTAACCTAGTCAAATGAATGTTAGATTATCAGAAATTATAGAAGATGGTTGATGAGACATGAAATTGCTCATATTGCTGGCAATCGCGTTAAGGCACCCACGATAACGCACCCACGTTATATCATGGGTCGCGATATCGCATATGCGATATCTTATGGGCTACGATATCGCGTACGTGATATCTCATCTGCCCATGATATCGCGTACGCAATATCGTAGTCAACCACAATTTCTATAAATAAGAGGCAGCTCTCCCTCATTTGACATCCCAGTTTTAGAGTAGTGAAGCTCTGGCAGTTTGATCGCTCCAAAGTTAGATTTTTTCCCATGTCTGCCCGCAATGTGGTGAATGTAATTGTACGATGTCTTTATTCGAGTGTGCCGTACTTGGACACATACATGACTGACAATAAAGATCAAGATTACTTCATCATTGCAGCATTCACTTTGTTATTTATTTAATGTTATTTAATATTTTCTCTCTCACCCTTAAACTCCTAGAACGCGGAACGAGTACGACTTGATTACGAGCATTTAAGTGTGACTGCTTGGT
>MNCI01001231.1:111776-171054 GCA_015680685.1 Gnetum montanum
TCGACTGGTTAGATCACTTTTTGGAGGGTTAAAAAAAAAAAAAGAATGGTCAAAACAAAAAAAAGATGATTTAAGCCAGGCGTTGCAGCTAGGAAGCAAGCCGACGGGTTAATTTTCCCTCTTTCCAGTAATGAAAACAGCTAGTTGCAGATAGAACACGAATACAATTCGCACCAGGTATATTACTACAGCTATATTATTTACTGAGACATATGTAAAAAACAAAAATCAAAATTTAGAAAAAACAGGGGAAAAAAACAATTCTCCATGGGGGCCGAGGATTGAGTGATCTATAAAAACGCTAGGGCATGATCAAGTTCGACCTCTTTTGGAAGCGGTTTGGAAACCGAGAAGTGAGAGCGGTTTCAGACCCTTGCTGCCCTTGTGCTCGTGTGCTTGCTCTGTGTGTGGGTCTGTGTTTTGAGTTTTCGTTTTTGTGTTTGTTCAGAGTCCCTGCGAAACCATGCTTCTGTATCAGGATCTTCTCACCGGTACGTATTGCTGATCTTTATCGACCCTTTTTTTTTTCGGTTGGGGTTTTGTATGGCTTGTTTTATCCCATGCTTTCTCGACTGTGTTTTTGATTAATTGCTGCGAAGCGTTCCGTCATTCGATCCTTACTTCTTGGTTCAATGTTCTCGTTTATTTTGCCTTTTTAAATGTCTTCGCAGAAGCTAGGGTTTAAACCTTTTTTTCCCTGCTAGGTTACATTGTTTTGATTTGTTATGCAATCGTTGTTAAATTTCGTTGCTTGATTCTTTTGTGATTCTGATTCAGTTGTATTCAAGCGAAAATTAAAATGACTTGTATTACGAAGAAACCCTAAGTTGAGTGTAAGATCCGACATCTCTTGCAGGGGGAAAGCTAGGAATGATTTTGCCTTGTTACATACTCGAGAGATCCATTTTGTACTTCTTGTGGTAGAAATATTAGTTGGAATGCTAACTCTTTTATTATTATTATTATTTGTGTGCACAGGCGACGAGCTATTGTCGGATTCCTTCCCTTACAAAGAGTTATTTAATGGAATCCTGTGGGAGGTTGAGGGAAAGGTACCTTCTTTATGTTCTTGACAATTTTGTTGTCACGGAGAATTATTTTTCCTGGTTTCTTCTTTTACTAGGGTCTTTATACCCAAGTAGATAACACATAGTTTTTGTGTATATCGAACAGTGGGTTATACAAGGAGCAGTTGATGTTGATATTGGTGCGAATCCTTCAGCAGAGGGTGGTGGAGAAGACGAGGGTGTAGATGACCAGGCTGTTAAAGTGGTAGATATTGTTGACACTTTCAGATTGCAGGCAAGTTTTTGTGCGGTTTTTAGTGTTTGTGCTGGAGCAACCCTCTTGTCAGTTTAATTATTGATATTTTATCGTCTTTTGTTTGTGCAGGAGCAACCTGCTTTTGACAAGAAGCAGTTTATGGCTTACATAAAGAAATACATAAAGACTCTCACTGCGAAATTGCCTGAGGATCGCCAGGAACATTTTAAAAAAAACGTGGAACCTGCTGTGAAATGGCTTATTTCTAAGCTGAGCGACCTTCAATTGTAATAATAAATATGTTTCTGATATTTTTTTGTTTTTTCAATGTTCTTTGTTTTTTACATGATAAGCTTCTGGTTTTTAAGTAATTTAGCTATTTCATCTTAGGCCTTGTTTTTTCCTATAAAGATTACTAACGTTAGTGTATAATGTTTCTAATTCATTCTTTTCTTTCCTTGTTGAACAGTTTTGTTGGAGAGAGCATGTCTGACGACGGAACCATGGTTTTTGCCTATTACAAAGATGGAGCAACTGATCCAACGTTTATTTACTTTGCTGATGCATTGAAGGAAGTTAAATGTTAGAAGGAGCAATACCGCACTTTATTTATTATTTCCGCTACTAAAGCGCTTGCGAAAGATATTTTTTGTTTAATGACAGTCATTATTAGGTGTTGACGTTTTGAATAGCATATTTTGTATTTAATGCTGAGGGACTGTTTGAGAGTTTATTTATCTATAACATGGGGTGATTGGAAGAAATAATTCCTGTTCTTTTGAATTTTTATTTCTGTTTGCGAAAATAATTTTCCTCCGTTGGTATTGATATTTGATCTCTCTGGCCATTTTGCTTTATCAGACAATTTTTAATGTTTTGATGTATTTGTGAGCATTGCTTATCGTGTTTGGATACCGTGATTTGAATGTTTAGTCTATTATGAAAGCATTGATTTATGTCAATTTCAAAGCATTTTTGTTCGTTTAAACATAAGCTTGCAATTTTTTGCAGATGCTTATACACGTTTTTAACAAAGTCCTATTGACATGGTATAATGGAAAGTCACAATTTGTGTAACAATGTTGCCCTGTTCGACACCCCAAGGAATTCACGAAGATCCAATGGATCTACGACTTGGGGAATATGCCTCAAGCAAAGCAAGCATCTCACGAGTGCAAGTAGAAGTATAGTTTCTTAACGTATATGACAATGCACCTCATGGAGGGTAACCAACTCCAAAATGAGGACCATGCTAACAAGCACACACACAACCTTGTAGACAACATTGGTGGTAGGGGAGACAATGCATGTACAAGGGAAGGTGCTTTACCTCTAGATCCGTCATGATCAGGTGGAAGGTGCCTTATCTTTAGATCCTTCATGATCTTGTACAAGGTGTAGCTTGGCATTGCACCAAAACTATCTAGTCTTGGTTGTGCTTACATATCTAGGGCTATGTAGTTTTCCATGGTGAAAGGGGAATGAAGAGAACTTAAAAGAGAGTATAGGAGGGTGTCTTGTTGCTAGCTTGGTACCACCAAGTCGGGGTGGGTTTTCTAACACTTGAGAGTCACCCAAGGGTGCCTTGAAGTGTTTTATGGCCCTCGAACCATGGGGAGAGCCTAAGATAACCACCACTCGGGACATCTCTCACAATCCTCCCTTACACAAAGAAGCGACGTCCTTGGAGCAAAGCCTAGGATAGTTTAAAGTGTGCATTTCTAAATGGGTTCGGAACTTCGTCAACTTCTTAGATGCTAGGCTTGAAGGAAGGTACCAACCCCAACAGTTGATACGTCCTTTCATCCAAGGTCTTGCATGAAACGCAAAGGCAATTGTAGGAACCTTAAAGACTTCCCTTCTCTAAACGAGCAGGAGAGTCCAACCCAAAGGGCCAACGTCTCTAAGAAGTTCCCTAGATCTCTCTTCTGAGGGTCTAAAGACATATCTTCTTGTGTAAGAAGACAACTCCTCTTCCACAAGTTTTGTCGAGTTCCTTTGTGAATGGCATCTCAACATCCATTGATTTGATTTTTTTATTTTTTTTATTTTGAGGGCTCACTAGGGCCACTACCCATGGTGAGGGACTTGGGAACATCACACCGAGAGGGAGGACAAGCTTTGAAGAGCCATGTCTCCCCAAGCAACTCATGCTTGCCAGAACTCCATGTTCTGCTTCTCGCATCCAGACCCATGGGGTCTCACCAGTGCAACCATCTAAGCATTGCTTCCACGTGTATTGATACCATGCGCATTCTTTTTTTCTCATCATGTTTGTTCAAGCTAGTATGAAGGGAGTCAAGCATGTTCTCCCTTACAAACAAGGTACAAGGGTAGATCTTTTGAGCTTGACCTTGCCGTCTGCAGACACCAGCATCTCATACCTCAATTCATCATTCAATAGTATTTCATAGCCACAACAAGAGAGAAGATCCAAAAATCTGTTTGGAAATTTCTCCAAGAGGCTAACATACAACAAGCCCCAACTATCATCAACACCTCTTGTGATTGTCCAACATCGAGAATGCCTGCTTGAATGTTAGAACAAGTGAAGGGTCTATTGGGCAGAAAACCCCATGACAATCCTCCATACACCTGCAACATATAAACTATCCTTTCCACTCCAAGTTAGGGGACAAGCACCATTTTCTGAACACTAGGTTCAGGAAGGAATATAGAGTCACCTCTGAGAGTAACCAGATCATGAATTCTCCAAGGAACATCAACGTTCCTAGAATTTGCATTTCCCCACTATATCAAGAACGACTACTAGTCTCAAGATTAACACCTTTCATTAGATTTTGCACTTGCAAAAAGGATCCTCTTTGGGAGGTTTCTTCCATAGGTAAATATAATAGGCCAGCTACACCTTACCCATAATACACGCCCAAGTAGTCAATATAGCCAATAGAACCAAATCGTGGAATTGTCACTAGTTGAGGGAAGACATGGGTTCACAAGTCTTACCCAAATTCAATTTTCCTCTTGAGAGCGACTCGACACCAAGCAGTTCATCCCTTTGAAATTTTATCAAGAGGGATTTCTGTTTCATCTTGGGAGATTTGGGTTTTTTGTTTCATACATCCCAGTCAAGCCCGTCAAGTTGTGGTGGACAAGGTTGCACCACTACCTATTATCATTCAACCCAAACAATAGACACAAGTCAACAACAACATCTTGCCCATAGGAAGACCAGGTCCTCAAGATAGTTTTACATGGAATGGTCTTTCATCAACATCATTTACAACTCAAACACAAAACAATTCATCCCCGAAGAGTTTACAATAAGGATAGTCTACCAGAGAACCCCAACAAGGAAGTTCCTCTGAAGCCCCCAAAATCAAGAGAGTACACAAGATCATGCCTTGCTTACAAGAAGAGCAATATGTATCTTTAATTTACATCAACAACATGACCTCACAAAGGAGGTTTCATGAATTTCACTAGGGTAACAACATTTTGTCTCTGAGAACAAGTCCCACGAGTTCATGAATATGGGACCACTGCTAGGAACAAGTCCCAAACATCAACTACTTCTAGGTCCCAAATAGGAGACAACCGTCTCAATACCACCTACCTTATTATTTTAGGAATTGAAGAGGGCATTCATTGAAATGGAGAATGATCCCTCATAAAATTAAAGATTCACCAAGTAATATCATGATCAACTCTGCTATCCCACCAGGCAGGTGAGAACACCAACATGAATTAACATTTCCCCAAAGACATGGGACAATACATTAGGGAGGGACTGTGTGATACATCAATGTACATAAGGGACATAGTACACGGGAAAATTCAGCAAGACACCATAGCCTATTAGGCACAATGAGTCCCCTATCATGGAATCACACCATAGACCACAAAAGCACCAATAAGTCCCAACCTATGAGAGCGCATCATAGCCCTCCAAAGCACCAAAAGCAATCAGTCATGAGAGTCAACCAACATGCACAAATCATTAGAATCCCCCAATCATGAGAGCATAAGCTCAAGTGTTTTGAGCACATTCAAGCCCACCAAGCAAGGCCACCAAGATAAATCACAATTTCTGTATCTGTAACGTCATTTATTTAAGGATGGACCACCATCCCAACGTTTGCAAAGCTGCTCCACGATCACATCCATCATGGAAGAGCGAGTCTAGGAGCCAATACCCTGAACTCAACTCAAGTCCACCGCTAGACATCACATTGATTTGAATTTCAATCACGATCGATCATCTTTGGACAAGATATTTGCCAATCCAGGAACACAAGAGAAAGTGTTCCCAAGATTTGTCCTGTCTCAAGGACATTCACCAAAGCACACATCATCCAGGCATGCCAACATCATGAAGAACACACGGCACCAGTTCAAGAGCATAATGGGCAAGGACATGCCCTGGTCCATTTGTTACAACATCATATCACAATTGAAGAATTTCTCATGAGGTTTTCAGCAGAATTATACATCAAGGCACAAAGGCCATTTACAACATATAGCAAGGGCGCTTCAAAACAAGCACCAGGAAAACACCATACATCAAGCTTGGCCTTGTCACAAGGTGTGGCATAGGCCTACAACCAGGAGACAATTGAGTCACATAGGCAATACATCCAGTATACAATCGAATTGAGAATATCACAATGATACATTTCACACACCCAAGGATAGGATTATATTTATATATGGGAACATACATGGTATTTGGGAATGCTACCCAGGCCTAAAAGGCTATAGGATGAACTACCCAAGCCCATCCTAGGCTGAAGGATTTAGGCCACCAAGAGCATACCATGAAAGAACCATGCAGTTTTGAGAAAAACCTATCTCTGTCACGAAGCATAAACGATCATCTGTCATTGCACCACTGTCTCAAAAGATACATGATCTACCATTGCACTGAACCCATTGCACGGGTAACATTGAACGAAAACGATTTGAGACACGAATGCAACAATCAAATAACGAAACATGCCAACTAAGTATCCACCATCCTGCCATACTGGGACCTCATTGCATTGGCCACTCCTGGGCCATAAGTATCCGGCATGGCCAAGGATACCATTTCATGCCATTTGCTAGCCCAATATATTGTAGGGTCTAGGATAGATCACCATCCTTTGTTAGTGCTCCCCTTAGCACAGAGAGGCAAACAAATCATAATGTACATGCTGATCCATCACAGCTAAGGTACTGATAAATCCGCAACCCAATGTTGGGATTCTGAGACCAAATAATCAGTTTATGAAGGTCTCAGGAGCACATATCTTCCCCATAGACATAGTGCTCACAGAATCAACTGAGGTCACCATTGGCTGCATCTTTGTACCTGTGCTACCTACAAACACTAAGACAAAAGCTCAGAAACATAGAAGTTAGCAGGAATACGATCAGCACATCAGCCTCATACACAACTATCAAGCATGATCATATAACAAAGTCATATCACTCTTGCACATCATAAAATTAAGACCTCAGCAACATGCATAAAGATCAATCATGCAAAACATTGATGGATGAATTAGATCATCACTCGAAAAAACGATTTGATCATGATGCACACCAAGAGAGAGATAGCACACTCTCAAAATTCCATGATTCATACACAACAATCATTCCCAGCAACTAACACTAGTTTCAACCAGGATCAAAATCTCAACACAATCGTATGAGTCATGGGGTAATAGAGAATCGTCAACTCAACCCAAAAACAAGGTGGAAGACCAAGGTTTATCCAACAAGTCTGCATCAAACCAATTCTCGCACCAATGAGCAACATCATGGAGGATGCGTTCACAAGAAGACTCTCATCAAAAGAGGTGCGGTCTCAACAAGAACCAACAATAGGATGACCCACACCAGCAATCTTCGAATCAAAGTGATCAAGAAATATCACCAATCAAAATAGTGATGCCACAAACCCAAGGGCAACACCACTAGCTCAACAAAGGAGCACAACTCGCAAAGATCAACAATAAGGGCAATCATGCATCACGCACAAGAAGTTGTCAAACAAGACACAAACATTTGGCTTTGGGATGGCACAAACAACCACTGCATCCTCAACATTCCCAACAATAAGTCATCATACTGCATAAAACATCAAGCCTTGCGTTACAAACGATAGACACGACCAAGATAACACGCATGCAGAATTTGAAAGCGCAACCAAGAAGACACGCATACACAAATAGACAAACATACAATTGCAAGCACAAATGTACGAAGTCTACTGACAACGGTCTTAGTCCACCCAGAACAAGGCTTACCAAGAGCACATGTCCGAAGGACCTCCATCCTGAGGTACGTGGGAACCATCTTGTCCCAATTTGTATTTTCCCATACTCACTGTATCTAGGGTGAGTGGGAGTGCCAAGGATATCATATCCTGCACGATTCAACAGATGCCATTTCGAAACATGTCATCTAGGTGGAAACCGAAGCGGAGACTGGGTTCGATTCATCCCATATGAATCACTGGAGACTTGAGATGAGAGCTCCTTGAGCAACAAAATTCCTGAGTTGCCTATAGAACTCCTCTCAACCATATCACATACAATCACAACTAGTCCAACCACAAGTAAACAAGTGGAGGACATCACCACAACGCCATCGTTTACATCCTCACAGAGAGCAACATACATCAGTTGCTCACAATTTATCATCTGTCCCCTCATGAAGAGCGTAGAACATTGCCATTAGGCAACTCTTCAAAAATACATAAGGATATGATCCTAGATCACCTAGGTATCAATCCGGAGGGACCATTAATCAAACAATCTCTATGGAGTAAGACAACCAAAGAGCACATGCATATCACAACACAATTTCAATAACGCTTTGATACCATCTGTGACAACGTTGCTCCGATGTTGTTTGGCACCTCAAGGAATTCATGAAGATCCAATGGATCTAGGGTGGAAGACCTGGGGAATACGCCTCAAGCAAGCAAGCATCTCACGAGTGAGTGCAAGCAGAAGCATAGCTTCTTAACGTATATGACAATGCACCTCATGGAGGGTAACCAACTCCAAAATGAGGACCATGCAAACAAGCACACACACAACCTTGTAGACAACATCGGTGAGAGGTGAGACGATGCACCTACAAGGGAAGGTGCCTCACCCCCAGATCTCTCACGATCTGGTACAAGGTGTGGCCTGGCACCGCACCAAAACTATCTAGTCTTGGCTGCCTACATATCTACGACCATCATAGAATCAGGACCATGTAGTTCTCCACGGTGAAGAAGGAATGAAGAGGACTTAGAAGAGAGTTGCAACAAGAGGGTGTCATGTTGCTAGCTTGGTACCACCAAGCCGAGGTGGGTTTTTTAACACTTGAGAGTCACCCAAGGGTGCCTCAAAGTGTTGCATGGCCCCGAACCATGGGGAGAGCCCAAGAGAACCACCACTCTGGGACATCTCTCACAATCTGGGTTTCTGACCGTGAACCTTCTTTTGGAGAATTATTTAGCTACGCTGCTGCTGACTGATCTCGTCTCGGTTTTACTCGAGAGTGTCGATTTCGTTAACTAGCATATACCCGTATTGCTTCTAGGATTCGGTAAATTTTCCAGAGCAAGTTGAGAGTTCGAGGTCCTGAGATCTAAAGAAATTGCTAAGGCTAATTCCCTTGTTAGAACGGTACTCTGCTGATCCAAAATAGTCATCTCTATTTTCAGCAGTGCTCTGCAACTAATCCAATAAAAAGTAGTTTGGTTTCGGTGTTTGGTAACACAATCAGCAGAGCCCCTACAATGTATCCTTCACGTCTCAGCTTCGCCGAATGAACTCTCTTTCCTGGAGAAAATTCGTCGATATTGTCATCAACAGAGCTTGTTATATGCTTTATTTTATCTCTATAGTTTTTTAATCTTACCGCCTGATCGTTGACTCTGCTCACAATATTTTGGATTCTATGGTGTAGCACTTTCCTTTTTAGATACAGCCAATTAGAATATCAATAGTGGGTATTTTTGCTCAGCTTTGCCAACGGAAAATCCTTCCGGAACGTGAACCGTTGGAGAATCCTTGAATTGAACATGTCTCATGAAGTGTTCACTGTATAAATATTTACTTTGGGACTGAGCATTTTGAATCTTTTCCATCCTTTCCGTTTTCTCAGGGGTTCACTGTATCCCCAGTGCATCCATTCATTTAAATGGAGAGAGTTGTTTTCCTCATCGAAACAATCATTCACTTTGAATTTGCAAATCATCCTCTTCTCTCAAAAGATCTGGGCAAAAAGGCACTTAATCCAAACTGGTTAGTTTTTGTTCTTGAAAGATAAAATGGCGTATTCCTTTTCTTTTGAAAAGTCTTTAGTTATCCGAAAAAAATTGCTTGTATGATCAACAACTACCTTACCTTTATATGGAGAGATTACTGTGAGATGATAATCATTTTTCTATAATGTTAGCTCACCATGCTTTTGTCTTCTACATTTTGTCAGGTCACCATATTTTTTTTTCTACCATGAAGCTTGCTCAATTAAGTTTGCTTTTTTCAATGAAACTGAATTTTTACTTTTATTTTCTGGATAAAATCTGGTTTTCCTCTTAAAATGAATTTTTATTAACCATAGTTCTGGTTTTCCTCTTCCACAAAATGAATTTTTGTTGACCATATTTCTTTCCTCATAAAGTTTGTTTGAGTAGGAAGTTGTTTTTCTTTTACTCCAAATGGCATTTTTATGGTCTTTTGTAGAGCATTTTTGGTACTTAAAGTTTAAACAAATATTGCAGGGTATAATGTGTGAGAGATGCATGGTAGCCCTGACTAACAAAAATTCCGACTACACAACAACTGTTTTTCTTCCCTAGTTGCCCAACTTCTTCTATCCAACCTTTGGAATGTCGAACCTAGGCCCCTAAATCAGGTGGGTTGGATTAATTGGTGGTATCGTGCTTCATGTCGAGTGCGAAACTTTGCTTGTTCATATGGTAAGGCAGTGGGTGCTCGAGCCAAACAAGAATACAACAAAATTCACCTCACTATTGAACATCTCACTAATAAACTAGATCAAGATCCCTTCAATACTCTAGTTCACTAGGAGCTAGCTAGAGCACGAGTTGCCTTCCAACATTGAGAAGTGTACCGAGCACAAAGTGCCTTAACTAAAAGTTGACTCACTTGGTTAAATATTCAAGACGAACATTGTAAGGAATTTTTTAAGTGTCTCAATATTGCTTCCCCTTCGCATGCTATTGACAAAATCTCATGTGATGGTACCACCATTACTAACCACAACAGTATCCTCTCTTTTCTTAAGAACCATTATGAAACCCTTTTTGCAGCTACCCTAATGGACATCTCTTTGTTCAAGGCTGCAACCCTCGATTATCCTCACCTTATCAATCCCACTATGCTACAAAGTCTTGACGCTAATATCACTTTGGCGGAGCTATAGGAGGCCTGTTCCAAGTTAAGTCGGGGAAAGGCTCCTGGTTATGATGGTTTTCTTGTGGAATTTTTTTAAAATCATTGGGATTTGGTGGGAAAGGATCTTTTGCAGGTCATTAACGAGGCTCTCTTAACTGGTTACCTTGGCCCCAATCTAAATCAAGGGGTAATTTGTCTCCTTCCCAAGTCTGGGGATCTAACTAATATCTCCAATTGGCATCCCATAACTCTTCTCAATGTAGTGTATAAAATTTGGGTGAAGTGCCTTGCCTTACGGCTAAAAAAAATTCTTGGCAGATCATATCTCCCCAGCAAACAGGATTTGTTCCTAGTAGATATATTTTAGATAATGTGGTTGCGGCGTGGGAAGGTCTCAAGTGGGCTAAGGATGATGGACAAGATATTATCCTTGTGAAACTTGATTATGCCAAGGCTTATGACAACATTAAGTGGGATTTTATCTTGCAAACTATGACCAAACTTGGTTTTGGACCTGAGTCCTTGCATATGGTGAAATGCTTATTCTCAGATGCTACAACAAAAATAGCCACTACCTTCGGCATTACCTCTCCCTTTCCAATACATAGGTTAGTGCGGCAAGGTTGTCCTCTAGCCCCCTATCTCTTTATCATTGCATCAAACATCCTTTGTCATCAAATTAACCTGGACATTCAAACTAAACTTCTCACTGGGGTCTGCCTTTCTTCCTCTTAACAACAGCTTGTCAATATGCACTTTGTTGATGACTCTTTTTTTCTAGTTCAAAACACAGCTGCCAATTTGCACCACCTCTTATCAAGGGTGGAGCAATATTGCACATTCTCAGGTTCCACAATTAATTGGAATAAATCCTCTGTTTATAGCTTTAAGGGCAATTACAAACATGTGACCAACTATAATTGGAAGCGGCTTCAAGATCAAGACATCGTTAAGATTTTGGGAATCCCTTTCCGTTATAGAGATTCAACCTCTATTCTCTAGGAGCAGGTTGTTTATTGAATTCAAAAGAAACTTGACAAATGGAAAACTAAACCCCTCACGCTTACGGGTAAATACCTTGTATGTAAGTCCATATGCGCGTCCACCCATGTGTATTACTCTTCGTGCTGGGCCCCCTCCCAAGCTGCCTACCAAAAGCTAGAATGGTTATTCCGTGACTTTATGTGGTCCTCCAAGGATTCTCAGAAAGGATTTCATCGAGTTGCTTGGAATATTGTTACTCTCCCCAAGAATAAGGGTGGCTTAGGTCTTTTGAGCTCCTATAAGCAAGGAATTACCCTAATTGCTAAGTGGTTGGTACGACATTTAGATGCCTCAAATATTATAGGGACCCTCCTCCAATTAAGGCTTCATCAAGCATTTCCTAAAAATAAGCCCTTCTGGAAAGGCATCCATTTTGTGAATTGGATTCTTTCCCCCCTCACTATCATTCTTTTCAGATCTCATGTTTTCAAAAGCATCTGGAGGGCTTGGCAAATTCTACACACTTACATTAACTGGACTAACGTTAAGATCAACCTTACTATCCTCTCTAGAGTGTGTTCGTGGTGGTTACCTTTGTCGCCCACTCCCCTTGCTATCACAAATGTTAAGGTGGCTACCTTGTGGTATCGGAAGGGTGTCATTTCCTTGAATTGTCTTAGGCTGGCTAACTGTTGGATTTCGGGGGTCGAGTTTAACACTTTGTATGGGGAGTTGGCTGCAATGAACCATTGCCTAGTTCAGAGTTACTCTTTTCTCCATGAGCATTGGCAACTTGATGTTACAGTGCAAAGCCTTTTTCATGGCCCTCAATGGTTTAATGGGGTTAAACTCTTGCCCTATCGACCATCTGTCCCCTTTCATCTCATGCATGACCCATCTGAAGTCATTCAACGTTGCAATAAGTATTGGCACAAACAAGAGTCAGTAACATTTTGGATCCCTCTCTTCCAACATATTTGGAAACTTCCGACCCTCCCCAAAATTAAGCAGTTCCTCTAGTGTCTCCTCCACCATGATCTACCTATTGGTAAACGTTTAGAATATCTGGGGATTCCCAATCCCAATTGCCCTCTATGTGGTGGACAAGATGACTTTGTCCATGTATTTTGGCATTGTCCCTTTGCTCAACATGTGTGGAAGTGGGCTTCCAAAGCTTTTCCATCATACAAGCTATCTCAAGAGGATGCCATATTCGGATTCTTGAACATTACTTCTGCAAATCTTAATTTTCTGTGGAAAGTTATTAGGCCTACTATTTTATATTATATTTGGAAGCGAAGATGCAATGTTCTATTTCAAAAGACAGATTATTCTAATAAATGTTTGCTCACCAGGTTGGAGAAGTTGCAGATCTTTCGCCACTCTCATTTTCAACTCACATCTTAATCATCCAAGTTCAATCTGGACAGTCATCAATTGGTTCATCTCTTGCAGCTATGGGAAAGACTTGTGTTTTCCAGTTACACTTATCATCAGTAATCTCTACAAGGAAGCTTTCCCTTTTCGTTATGTGGAGTCACCATTGGAACTCTCTCTATCCTTAATTGAGAGCTCTTTGCCTCATCTAATTCTATGTCATTCTATTTTGTAACAAGCCAGTATGTGTGGACATTTGGTTGTGCCCCAACTTGGGTTTCCTCCTTTAATACTTGTTTATTTATAAAGTGTTTCCTGAGTTTCATTCACAGTGCTCTTAGCTTTCCCTTCCCCTTAACCCTATGACTTATTCAAGTTGTTGTAATTGATGCACCTTTAATTTCAATAAAACTTCTTTTCGGGGTCCGACAGCCCCCCTAATTTGAATTTTATTAGCATTGCCCATTAGAATCGAACCCATAACTTGAATTGTCAAAGAGTTTTACAACTCAGCTAATACCTCATTGTTATTGGTTGTAGAGTAACTTGAGTTGCTAAAGAGTTTTATAACTCTGCTAATACATCCTTGTGATTGGTTTTAGAGTAACTTGGAATGCTATAGTGTAATAAACAAAGGTTGAGGTATTAGCCTAGTGGTAGACTCTAAATTTGGAAGTTTGGACTAGTGGTAGACTCTAGATTTAGAAGTTCAAGTTATGGGTGAAAGACCTCAATATAAAACTAAAAAAAAATTCTTGGTTTTTATATGTTCTTGATGAGCCTTGAATATCTTAAATAAAAATAAATTTAAGATTTAAGAATGCTTGGGGTTTCTTGATTTGCTAGATACAGAGTTGGGATTTTCTCTCCTTGGTTGATGTTGGGATTCTGCCCCCTTAGTTGGTGTTGGCTTTAAGGTTTGGATGTTTGGTAGAGGATCTTCTTCCTTCCATGATGATACTACTGTTGTAATTATGAAAGGACATGTTTGTTAATATTGAAATTAACAATGGGATATACATTTAAAACTTTCTCGGTCAAGATTTACCTTCTAGTATTTCTTTCCCAAAATTTTTATTATCCTGATAAAATAAATACAAAATAAAAGGTAGGAGGCCCAAAACGCATAGCCAACATGATACATTACAAAACTTAACTTAGAAAAGAATTAACTAACATGATACATTACAAAACTTATAAAAAAGAATGAGCGTGACAAAACACTGAAAAGGACGTAGCGCCGACATTTAAGCACAATATAATATGACTAATTAATTTTCAAATGGTAAATTTCGTTCATTTACTTGAACATAAACTAAAATTTTAGAAAAATTCAAGTCCTTCGTTGCAGCTTTAACTTTGGTTTTGGCCGCATACTAAGTTTGACGACTCAACCTGAAAAAAATGTAAATACAAATCGCATTCAAAGTTTAATCTTTACCATCGTAGAGCGTCCCAATGACGTTTCGTAAACGCAAAATTTCAAGGGTTTGATCCCACACAGCAAGTTGATCTGTCTGCCTGTCCATAGCTCGAGTGCATATTCTTGCTGGCCTGCAATCGTATCCGTAGTACAAAAATCTGCTATCACAAGCATTAACTTCACAAGTCGAACAATACAGAACACTTCTTGCCCCTGCAAATTGCAACGTTGTACATGCTTTTATGTGACAATGAAACGTTAAAAACTGAAACTGAAATTATATATCATTTGCTCCCCATATCAAATCATCCTCAAATATCTTGATCTTATGCACGAAGTCATGGATTTTAACAACTACCTTGTGCCGCTTCGAATCTCCAAAATGACTTGTCTTTGAAGCTCTTGTCTCTAAAAGCCACCTGCACATTTCAATCCGTGCATTGGAACCAGATCAAAAATTGGTGACTTCTAGTTTTTAAAAATCTTCTATAATCATTGTGTTGCTTGTGGCGTGAACTGAAGTATACTTGCCAGGTTAGTGCTAACGATGCCAGGATGAACAGCGAAGATGATGATTCGGGCCTGTGCAGGAAACTTCCATGAAAGCGCTCGAAGAAACATCAGCTTCTCGCAGCAGCAGCAGCATGGATTCGTGCAGATCAGTGGCGGGCAATTACACAAACTAACCCAAAAAAAAAGCCCTTTCATAATTCTGAAATGACTTACATGTGCAAATTTACTTGCAGCGTAAGAAGAAATGCATAGATATTTACTATTGCTGTCCTTCATGTTCATGTCATGTGGATCCAATGACGCGAAATGGTGAGCCTGCAACATGAACAAGAGCAATTTACAAGTAAGAATTGAAAAAAAAAACAATCATTGCCAAATAGTTGCATCTTTATTCGGTAATGGCTTTGCCATGATGGTTTGTATTTGTTATGGAATAATTGCATCGTTAGAATTGCAGAAGTCAGCTATAATACTATAATATTAGATTCCGTATCCTACCATGGAGTTGACATTTACTACACGTGGTCCCGGTGCAAGTTGTGATTTGATAAGCAGCGGAAGCAGGAGCAGGGTTAACAGGGCAGGTCCCAAATGATTCACCTGCATGTGTTGCTCATTTCCGTCCTCAGTGAATTTCTGTGGTTCTGTTCCTCCAGCCATATAAATATGAATGCATCATTAGAGTCGTTGATTTAATTATCTCAACATTCAAAAATCTTACGTTGAATATGGGGTGAGAAAAATGTGTGCACACCTCCCATTCTGTATATGCCGGCGTTGTTGACAAGAATGTCCAGGGAGGTTCTCTCACAGATTAGGCGAGCTGCAAAACTCCTTACAGAAC
Organism: Gnetum montanum; assembly: GCA_015680685.1. Classification (NCBI taxonomy): domain Eukaryota; kingdom Viridiplantae; phylum Streptophyta; class Gnetopsida; order Gnetales; family Gnetaceae; genus Gnetum; species Gnetum montanum. The sequence continues at coordinate 127,549 of MNCI01001231.1, forward strand.
ACAATGATGCCAGATCCAATTCGGCAACCTGTTGCTTCCACACCCTCATAATCATACATTTGCTTACCTTCCAAAAACGTGCATGATTTTATTGAATGAATGAAGCATTAAACTTTTTTTTAAAAAAGTAGATTGGATTTCAGAACCGGCCTGCAATGAGAGGGGCTGTAACTCAAGCAGCCGCTGCTGCATCTGCCATTGCTGGGCCACATCCTCAGCTGCTTTGGTGTTGCGGCAAGCCATGATTACATGAGCCCCCGCCTTTGCAAGTTCTCTGGACATTCCAAACGATAATCAAAGTACATAAAAAGTGAGGCCAAAGTTCTAGTTACATTTCGGACACAATTCAGTTTTAGCAGCATCTTTCTGCCCAATTTCTTTCTCGGATCTTTTTGATATTAAAATTTCGGCATAGTATAATTCATGCAGTGCATCAGAGTACTGGTGTTCTAGTCCATAACCCACATTCAAAATCCCAAAAATGGTCAAAACAATCTGCAAAAATCAATTTCCCCTGCAATAATATTAAGGAAAACACAGCAGACTTGAAGAAACCTTGCAGTGTGAAGGCCGATGCCACTGGTGCAGCCTGTGACGACACATGAGACTCCAGTCAGACAGGGAAGCGTGAGCTGAGCAGGAAGACCACGAGCAAACCATTTCTGCAACAAAATTTCTTTCACGCTTTCCCACGCTCCATGTAGCAGAGCAATCCAATCCATGAGCAAGCAAGCAGGACTCCAGGAGATCCTAACAATACAAAACAAAAGCAACTTAACCCCAGAACGCAATATTTTTTGATTTAAGCGTTTGGCAAAGATGAGATAGTGTGCCAAGCATCACGAAAGCTTTTTTGACCGAATAAGATGGAAATTACTTTAATATAATTTGAGCGGTCCATGGAAAAATGTCGCTGCTGCTGAGCGTTATTGCATGGCAAATTGAATCAGCGGTAGACGAAACACCACTTTTTATGGTTGGCCGTTGTTCACGCTGAACAACATCATCATGGATGGATGGGCGTTGAACAAATGATCTTCCTCAAAACACCTGTCACATCTTTAGCAACGGAAACTTCTTTGGCATTGTTTATGTTTATTATTTGGCTGTGCCTGTGCCTGCCCATGACAACTACTACAATGAATGGCAACTGGCATGCATTCATCTTATAAAAAAAACAAATGCTGTCGCAGAGCTATTCACCACTTCAAATCTTAATCCTGCCAGGGAGGCTTGAATTTTCAGTTCCTTCACGTGAGCAGCCATGACTCAGAATTTGAATTTATGAACCATCATATGAACTTTGACAACAGAAACGAAGCTGCATCATTGCAGAGTTACCCCTCCTTCGCTTGCTTTTCCGTTTTCACGTTTACATCGTTACGTCATTCCATCTTTAATTCGTATTTCCATCTGTTTTGTACGTTTTTCAAGCAAAATGTTTCCATTTGAGCGGATGGTAAACGGAACTTCAGGCAGGGTTTTTTTATTAATGCCGAAGCTTTTGCGCATACGGCCATTCTATATGTAAGCTGTTCTGTATGTATATTAAAAATCTGGGAACTTTGTCAACATAAATTTTAAAAAAACTTTCGTTACGGATAAGCGATTTTCGTTCTCCACCTGCCCTCCACCAATGTAGAATTTTCTAATGTGCCTGGCCCAGATGCAAGGGAAATCAAAGCATTAGTACAGAGAATTTCAAAACTAGTAGCGCCGTTAATGTGGAGGTGCACACTCGGGTCCAATCTTCTATACCCAGAGGTAGCACCTATCAAAATTGCTTTAATATCCTGCAGATGATCCTGCAATATTCAGTTTCAATATGCAGTTGATGTTGCTCTAATATTTAATTTGTGGGAAAGGTGCGTTTACTATGCTTCAAATTTAGAATATTTTTGCATTTTTTCGTTAGGGTAAAGAATTAAAATGATAATATGCAACGCAAGAAACATACCGTATATTTTTGCATTTTTCCGTAGGGTAAAGAATTAAAATGATAATATGCAAGGCAAGAAACACACCATATAATTTTAAATTTGGTGATCAGAATTTACAGATTATGGACTCTCATACACTATTAGGGGAAGTAAAAATGGTTTATACAATTAAAAACAAATGTAAGGCGCTAAGAGTTTAGGCTTGGAATGTAAAAAAGAAAAAAAAAACAAATCTATTTTTTTAGTTGATTATCCCATAATGTTATATAGATGCATAGTTTGGGGAGGGCAAAAAATTGGAAGGCCACCTAAAGAGTACAAAAATAGTTTTCCTTGATGAAGTAAAGATGGAAGTCTAAACACCCTATTTCATACTTTTGTTAAGGTTGTAATCTACTTCCTTTGGAAGCATAAGCTATTTGTTAGTTTATTGCTTATACTTAAACATTGGCCTAATACAAAACAAATCAAATTTTAAAATATAGTTCTTGAAGACAAAAAAGAGCAAGGGTAGTATTTGCAAGGGATACAATGGTTGAAGACTTAGGATATCTCATTCGTAAATTGGTTGTTCTAATAAAGGTATGGTCAAATGTAGGAGACAAGAAAAAATTTTATTTGGAATGGATAAGAGGTGACCAGTTAAACTCAGAAGTTCAATATCTATTAGCTTAGTTGTACTCCCAATGAGATGCATTTTCATCACTAAGCTTTGTTTGAGTTCATACTGATGAGCGGCAAGGTACCCCTACGCCTAATCATACGAATCATAAAGCATTCATGCGTGATCCAGTCGAATTCCACAGACTCTATAGCTTCTGATGCACTAGTCTTCTAGGTAGTGAACCTTGCCCTAAGGTTGTTTATTGTCTTCCCAATTACACTTGTGATGTACAAAGGTTTGGTTAAGTGTAATCGAGGCATATGATTTTTATTGTTTTATGTTTTATGTTCTTTGGTACTTAAATAGAGAGATAAAGTATTTTAATGACTAATTTAATTTAACTACTTAACTAGCCTTTAACTAGTCCTAACATAAGTATCCGGTCCCACTTTCCATACACATCTTGAACCCACATATCCACTGCTGGGTTACTAAGCGCTACGCTCCTAAGCACACTAAGCAATAACGCTATTAGGATTACTAAGCGAATATGTGTTTACACTCAAAGCAGTCATACTTACGTACTTAATCTATTTAGCTTAATTAATTAACTAATTGTTTAAAGCTTAATTTAGATTAATTAATTGCATATTTAATGAAAAAAATAAATGCATGAATAAAACATTTAAACTATCTAGAATGTTGCAAGATTTATCAAGAAGCTTGTCTTTATTGTCGTACACACTAGTGTGGTTCAAGTACAACAATGCTCAAATAAAGATTCGTACACTCAATGACTCATGTTGTGGATGCTCAAGAAAATATTCTAACTTTCAAATATAAAAACTGCAAGAGTTCAATTGCTACTATGACTTAAATCCCCATAAACGCAGCTAGGAGGTCGTATTTATAGTTTTTGCTACAATACTACATCAACGGGGCAACACCACATAAATGAGGCCTTGTCAACAAGGGCTTGTTGACAAGGCCACGTCAATGAGGGCTCGTTGACATGACACTTTGACGCTCATCACACATCATCTTAGAATAGAAAGTAGAATATGGATGCAAATTTATGGAGAAGAACATACATTTAGGTTATGTTGTTCAAAAGATCTTAAGCATGAGCAACATGTTTTTCTTAGTTGCTCTTAGATTGAACATTTGAGACAAAAATATGATATTGTAGCAAAAGGTCTATATGGTCTTTTCTTGTTACATCCAGTGTTAGTCAGCCACTTTGTTGAGTTAATATTTAATTTTCATGATACAAATGTAATGTCTATCTAATAGATCTTTTGGGTCTTTAAACATAATAAAAGCTAAGTTATAGTTTCAGTTTCAATATACATTGATTGAAAAATAATCATGGTTAGGTTGTGATATTACTGATAGAAGAAAATCTTCAATAGACATTGGTTTGAAGTTGTTTCATTGAAAACGTTTTTCACTACATTAATGAAATTTTTTTTATACAGCTTAATGGAATTCTTTTCTTAGAGTTATCATGTCATAAAATTTTACCATAAATTTCTTTCCATTACATTCATGAAAATTTTTGAAAAATATTTTTGCATTAGGTTTAAAATTTTCTTTTTTTTTGTTATGATTTAATAAATTATTTTATGAAGTTATAATACTAATTCTTCTACTACCAAGGCTAGGATGTACTTCTTCAAGAAAATGTTAGTGCCATAATGGTAAAAGTTTCACAGGGCTTGATTAAGTACTTTCAATGGGCTAGCTCCTTAATGAGAGACATGTAAAATTAGGTTGCATAAGTTTGGCTAAGTATTATGATTCAAGATAGTTCACTTAACAGTATTGCAATGTCATTTATCTTTGATTAAGGGAAAGACATAGTTGTGAAATTCATGATGGCTTGAAACATCGAAAGTTTGATCATGTAGACAAAAAAGTGGATTCGTTGTTTTTTGTTAGCACAAAAGGAGATTAGCGACTCTATCCAAACTGTTAGCACAAAGGGAGATTAACAACTGGATCCAAACATGTTAGTGGCTTGCCATCTATCTATGCATTTCTAGCCTCTCAATTGAGTTTTGGTCAAAGGGTATGCTTCATGGTGTCACTAGTGTTTTCTAAGAGTCATTGATGATTGATACCAAAACAACTAAGGGTCTCTCAACCTTTGTCACATGGATTTGCATCCATATCGTGAATGATGCTAAGGTCTCTCTTGAAAAATCATTTCGGAATGACCTCTAGGAAAATTCTATTATTAAATATTCTGTGTTAACTATACTAATGTATGTTGGATGTGCATGCAGAAACAACATATTTTCACTAATTGTTTGAGAAAAGAAAACTAGTAATTACGCAATGTTAAGGAGTTCACATCCAATGGCCCCTTCCTACTTGCTCACAAACAATTCATTATTGGCACCTTCATGATTGTTAGTAGGAACACTAAATTTAGAGGTGTCAAACATAGGAAGTACCTCTAGGATGACCCAGGAATGGGAAAAATGGAAAAATACAACCCTAGAGCAATATGCAACCCTTTCTTTGAACATGCAAGCCTCCAATGGGGTATTGATGAATCATGTTTTGCCAGGCCCTGATATTAGATCCTCAATATCGAGTAAGCAATATCACAACTTGGATAATGATATCGAATACACGATATCGTGGTTCATATGTAAGCCTATAAATACCACATTTAGGCACATAGGAAGGGGGGAGTCGGTAAGTGTAGGTGTAGAGTCTTTTTGTCAATTTTCAATTCATTGCAATTCTTTCCCCAATGCATGCCCGCAGTGTGATGATTGTAATTGTATGGAACCTTTATTCGAGTGTGACGTACTTGGACATGCACATGACCAACAATAAAGATCGAGATTACTCTATCATTGCAGCATTCACTTAGTCTTTTAATTGTTTAATTGTTATTGTTATTTATTATTTTCTTAGTTAATATTTCTTTACCATCATTTACTATTTCTATTGTTAAATGCAGAATGAGTACGACTTAATCACGAACATTGAAGTGTAACTACTTGGTAGCCCAGTAGCGTATTTAGGAGTGCTTAAGTAATGTGCACTTGGTAATCCCAGAAGTAGTACATGAGGTCCAAGATGCGTATGGATGATTAAGGACAAATGCTCATCACACTTAGGCTAGCTTAGACTTTATTTCCTATTGCTTATTAGTTTAATCAAGATTATTTTCCATTGTTTCTAGGAGTAGCCTAGTGTTAGAAATCATATCATACACCTCACTCTGGACTAAACCATACATGATAAGCAAATACTAGTCCAGGTGGGAAGACAGCGAACTACGATCAATGTGTAACTATCTAGATACCACAACTAGTCCATCTATGGAGTTTGACCAGATCGTGAATGCTCGTATTCGTATGGTTGAGTGTAGGGGTACCTAGCCACTCATCATTGGCGTTGTTGCCAGGGATAATGTTAGTTATTTAGATTAGTTACATCATCCGAGATTACTGTAACAAAGCCTTGATGATATATCTTTTATAAAGACAATAATTGCAAATAAGTCACACACAAATTCACAACAATGTCTCTCTCACAAGACTATGATAACGCAACAACTAGTAAGGCAATTCATTGGAGAACCAACAAATTATATGATGATGAAGACGAAGTTTGGAGTACTCAATCTTATGCAGGGGTCTCCTATGTACATAAATGAAGGCAACATCGTCCGAACTCACAAATTCATAACCTACCTAGTGATGATAAAGCCCTGTTGGCCACTAAGAGCCTAATGCATATACAAGAAGTTGTTCAAATATCCTGCAAGCAGCAAAAGGAAAGTCGTCTACCCAGGCTTGATTTAAATAACTTTCCCAAGTTTTCAAGAGGCTATGATTTAGATCCACAAAATCATTTACAAGCCTTCCATGATGCCTGTGTATGGAACAATATTGATAATGGGTGGAAAAAACTTAAGCTCTTTCCTACGACACTTGTTGGCCAAGAAAAAGTATGGTATAGGTCCTTAAGACCAAAATCAATTCGACGTTGGTCAAAAATGGTAGAACTCTTTAATGAAAGATATCAAACCTACACAAGAGTGTCAACCTTGAGGAGACAAATCCAAGAATGGAAATAGGGGCAACATGAACCCTTGGACATTGCCTTAGAAAGATACTATTTGTTGTTAAATAATTGCCCATGCCATGGATTCTCCAAGGAAAAGCTAATGTACCACATTATGGACGGGCTTTGTAATGAAACAAGGGAGACCCTAGGGATGTATGCTTAAGGTCAACTATACGAGCTACGAACCGACCAATTCTAAGAGCTTATTAAGTAGGTAGCAAAAGAAGAAGGAGAAATGGCTAAATGAAAGAATGTTGAAAGCTCTCAACAGGACCAAAATCTCGAAATAGCAAAGGTCCATGATCACGAAGAGGAGAAATCAACTCACTTCAAGGAGGTGGAATCATCTTTGCCAATACTATAATCACTAGATGAAATTGAGGTAAAAATCAATAAGATGATGGAATGGATACACGAAAAATGTGGAGAATATGCCAACACTATTAGAGGTAAAACCATGACGAACGAAGAAGCACGACAGAACACCACTAGACAATCGAAAAGAAGGGTTGAAGAAAATAAGGATAAGAACTCAAATGCTAATCATATGTATTAATGTAACCTTTGCCTGTATGATCACCCTAAAGGTCAATGCCCAATCTTGTCACATTTACATGAGCATTGGGGAGAAATGTTACATACAGAGTTTGTACAAAAATGCCATGTTCAATCATAGTGGCAAAAATCCCAATAATGGGAGAGGCCACCCTCAAACTGGTTACATCCTTCATACCATTTGAACCCAAGCACTTATCGGGTTCAGCATCCTGTTTCCCCAACTGGGTCAACATCCTCTATCTCATCACATCGTTATCATTCTCCTAAGTACTATCAACCCATGTCCTCTCCCACAAGATCACCACCTCATGTTCCTTGCACTTCTCCTAGCCCTCAATATCCCCACCCTTCACCTCCTTCTACATCGCCACCGGTTGTGCCAGAAGGTTTTGCACCACAGCACCAACCCATGAACATTACTTGTGCTGCTACAGTCAACAGCAGTGGAGGTCCTCCACAACATCAAAAGCATCCTTTCTTTAGGCATGACCAAAGGAGGAGACAACATGCTTCCAAAACCACTGCATCCTCCAACCCAGTGCAAGTTCAATGCATCTGCCTCCTCGAACACAACACCTCCTATTACCTTATCAGGGCCACCAATCAATACACCAACTACCATGCGGCCCAATGAATATAACTACATCGAGAGACATATCGATCCTTACATACCATCTTACGGTCACAGATGCCATAGTGGGTCAACTCCTTATCAATTAACCACATCTTATAGCTTGCCCCACTATGTCAACTTTAATCAAGTGTGTGAACTGCAATTTGGATACATTCCAACCACCACATCAAAAGACACCCAATGGTTTGGATATGACCGGGTCTCAATATTTCCAAAATGCATAGATCCAAATCTTCCATTTATTAATTGTCACCATGATTAGAAGTTTAATGATGGGGGATACCCTCCATTCTAACAAACAGAATTAATAAATTTTTTTTTCTTTTTCTTCAATTTTACAATTTTTTGTTTTTCCAGTTTTTCATCTTTCCATTTGTTGTTTTATCTTTTTATTTGTTGTTTTATATTTTTATTTATTGTTTTATCTTTTTATGGGTAATCTCATCTATGAATAAAACACTCATGTGAATCGTTGGTTGAGGTTTTGTTCTATGCTATCAAGTCTCAAGTGACTAATTATTTGGATAGTGAGCCCACCACATCCACCCAACCATTCTATTAATAAGAGGTGCTACTTTGGGTACAATGATATTCTTGTCATCATGAAAACTTAAAAGTAATTTTGTGCTCATTATGCCCGAAGCCAAAAATGATGGACTAAGAGGGAAAGGCCAAGGTGTGACATCAAGGGGCCTTATGGATTCTTTTTGGTGACATTTGTAGGTGCTATCATGTAGCTTGGTTGTACTAAGATCCTTGTAGATCTAACAAAAACTGGAAGTAAGAGTAATAATGGCACTCAATAAAGAAACTCAATATGGTTCCTGGGATCCCATTGGAAAGACATGCACCCATGCCTGAAGGTTGGCGGCTTCTCCGGTTCACTGTTGGAAAGGAAACAGTGCCAAAGTGGCTAGAAAGAAAAAAAAAGGAGAGAGAAAGAAAAAATCAAGAAAAAAATGTGCCACTGACAAATTCCAAATTACTCCTCCCTTGGATGAAACACCAAGTGATCGTATGCCTTGCTGTCATGGTGCTCTTATGGTTGTCCATCATTGGATAAAACAATGCGATGTCACTGATCAGAGGAATGGACTTGGTCTTAATTTTGGAGCGATGGGCTAATGACACATTAATCATGCCCTACACACAGGATTCATTATGCCCTGGGTTAGTTACCTCATGTCTTGATCTCTGTAATCCCTTCTACAATTTGCCTCATCTCGTTGTTCATGAATTTTTGACTCGTGTCTTGTGTAGCATCAAACTCATACCTCATCATGGCGGTATTTACATGTGTTTGTGTTTTGTTACACTGGTACGGATTACATTTACCCCTTTTAGTGCCTACAAACATTTCTAGGTGTGGTTATGTAAGGGCATGATAGGTAGAAACCTGCTTTGGGGAGGACCCACTTGCATAACCTTTGTAATTTGCACTCATTGCACATCATCATGACATCATTTTATACCCTTCGAATACTGCATTTCCAATGTTATTCTTTCCTTTATCATCATTTTAATTCAAACGTTCTTGTGCACCACTACATGTCCTTTTTCCTCATCCCATTCATGAATTTCATTGCTAAATTCCACCTCATTACACTCTTGGTGCCTTTAGGTCGCTTTAAAAGTTACCCTAGATCTTTCAACTCAACCTTAAATCCTTCATTTTTGGCCTTGGAAATTCAAAATTTATCAATTTTTCCAAGTACCCTATTTTAGAAGGGTTGTGATATCAGGTCTGACGTGATATTGCATCTATAAATACTATATATATGGATCCCCCATGCACGTTAACATCATTCTTCATTGTTCATGCAAGGGGAGTTGTTGAAATTTTCTTCCATGAATTGTTGAGCTTGCACACCACCATTCAAACATCTATAACTTGCTCATTAATGCTCCGATTCTTGTTCCACTCAAACCTGCTTAAACCCAGAGTGTTTTACTAGTCGTTGGGGAAGGGTACATTCCAATTTGCATGTAGTTTTTTTGAAATTCGTCGTTGCCCTAAAGGATATCATAAGGGTAAGTGACCTTAAAATTGTTAGAAACCGTTTGAAAAATTAATCTTATCTCTGCACCTAGATCATGGAAATTATTTTTTGGAGTCACCTAATCAAAATTGGGCCCAATATCAAAACTTTTAGGGGAAACTTTCGTAAAATTTTCTAACTCTGAATCACACTAGACAAGAAATGAATTTATTAAGGTAGGAAGTAAGGTATAAATCAAATTTTGTAAATAACCTTACTAATAGATGGTTCCGTGTGATTGCAAATGGCCCCTAAAAGAGGATAGTAAGGAGGACCATCTCAAGGTACATGCAAATGATCAAGGAGAGGCAAAGACCAGGTGTCTCTCGAGGAACGTACAGAATAGGAGGCATAGTCATTCAACATCCATTAGGAACCTCCTATTACTATGCAATTGGGACATGCTGAAGGAGGAGACAGTGGAGCACTTGAACAAGGACAACATCTCACATTGTCCCTAGAATGTGTTCAAGTAATTCATGAAAGGTCCACGTCAGCAACTATGATTGTGTGACTCAACTTTGGACCTTTCACTGAGTGTGCTCTTGAAGCAATCAGGGACCAACTTAAAGGGTCCCCACTATGGCCTATCCTCTCTGAAAGTGGTGATTGGTACCTGGGAGAGATGTACCAATTTTGGCACAATAAAGAAGAAGGCACCACAGTTGATATTGGTGGTATTTTTGTTGATTTCTCTACCAAAGCCATTTTGGAAGTTCTAAATCTTCCAAATACAAGACCAAACGTTGCTCACTTGTCCACTTATTTCGATGCTGATGCATGGAAGATATGGTTGAAAAGGGCATATGATAAGGAAGACAAAGCATATGAAGAGCTGACACTTGAAGAGAGAACCTACTTCAAAATTGGCACATATCACATCTTCCCCACAAAGGGTTTAAATAGAATTTTCACATGTGTTGCTAGAGGAAGTGCCATCTTGATGGGCAAGGTTAATGCCAACCTACCCCATCTATATCTTACAGAAAATTTCAGGTGGTTTGAAGAATGTAAGATGGGGAAGTTCTCATTGCCCTTCCCCTGTCTCATTAGGAAGCTGTGCTAATGTGTTGGAATTCTGGGGTACACCAATGACATCCTTAGAAAGGCCCAAAATGCTTCATTCACTGAATTACTAAAGCCACTAGCCCTAAGGAAAAGTGCTGGTAAGACACTAGAGCTTGAGTAGGAATAGGAAGCAGGGCCCAGCACACAAATTACAGCCCAACAAGACTAGCCACCACCATCACCATAGGACTATTGACCATCAATGAGCCATCTCAAGGTGATCATTGAAACGGTTAGTTGGGGAAGCCATGATGAGGCCAATCTCTTTAGGGTCATCGATGATGCCGTATGACCCACGGTTTCAATTGATCGCGCATGAGGTGAGGTATCTATCCAAACAAGAGGAGGGGAATCACACTGATCACAACAGATCTCTGAGAACACTGCATCCTTTCATGTGCAATTACAAACTAGTAAAGGCACCACAGTAGTGGTCATGTAGCACCAAGATGCAGCGGGAGTTCCAGAAGTGGTCACAGACCACATAAAAGAATCATTCAATGTCCCTATTATGCCACCGGTAGATTTTACAGGAGCACATGATGCTTAAACTTTGATCGGTCCCTCGATGACTCCTGCGGAGCATGAGGATGTTCTAGATTGGTTGTTGTAGACAAGACAAGCGATGATGTACTTGTTTGACATCTCTCAAGATGTCACAGCAACTCAGTCAGATCTCATCTCCACAAAAGGGAAGTTGGTCATGGTAGAGGTTAGGGCCGAGCATGCAGAGGAGGAGTTAAAAGGACTCCAAGAAAAGCTCATCACCTTGCAAGCTGCATAGTGGGACCCATTCCAATTCATCCTTGCAAACCAACTAGAATCCTTCTGGATAGAGCAACTAAATAAATTGTTGGTAGAGAATAAAAGAGTGGCAAAGGAAAAAGAAAAGGCTACTTGGGATGATTCTAAGGCACAAGCTTAAACATATGCACATGCTAAAGCACTCAAGGCCTTACAAGAGGAAAATAAACAGCTTGTCGTTGACAATCTCTGGTTGACTATAGTGGAAAAACAAAAGAATGTTCTTGAAGAAAATTTTCAGCAATTGCAAGAACAATTAATAAGGGTCAACTAGGACATGAATCGCTTGGCCAGAGAAAACAAAACCCTCTCAATGGAGGCGCAATCCATCAAAAGATGGTAATTGAAATAAGTGCATGGTAGAACGAGGCCAAGCGACATGAAAAGCTCAAAGATCACTTCAGAGATCAGGTGGGGATGTACAAACAGGTGATAGAAAAAGAAATCCATATGGCCAAAGCCCATATTAACACTCTTAGTGCTCAAAACACTGATTGGTGGAGCATACTATATACTTATGCCTTTGTCCACCAAGTTGAACTGAAAAGCTAGGACTTGTAGATATAAGACCTTATGGAGTAAATGGGGTTGGAAAACCTGTGGTATGCCAACTTGGCCATGTTGATAGTAGGACGTCCAAGAATAGAATTGGAAAAGCACGTAGCAACCACCTACACAAAGTATGAAATAGAATTTGCTGAGCATAAGAAGATGCTACAGAAATTAGAAGTGGAAAATTCTGAATTAGGGGTGGTCAAGACTAGCTACCAAGGACAAAAGGATGTCATGGTGGATTTGGCTCGATGGCTCACGGACTACCAAGAATAGAAGGATAAAGCTAGAGCCTATGAAGAGGAACGAGGACTGTTTGCAGCTTGGTATGTCAAGGCCAACCAGATGTTTCTGCAACTGTTGTGTCCATGGGAGGTGTCGACTCCATCAACTATTGGAGCATTAGCATGGATAGCACAGGATCCCCAAACCAAAGAAGAAAAGCTCTAGGCACTCTTTCAAAAACATCAATTTCCAAAACCTGGAGCACAAGATAAGGGGAAGAGACCCATGGAGGAACCACCGCCACCATGAACCACATGAGTCCAATAAATTTTGTCTTTTGACAATTCCATGTATGTGTTCCAATTTTGTTTTGTTCAATTCCACACTGCGGCATGAGTAATTCCTAGTTAGTCAAATAATCCCATACCTATCCACTGTGTAATTAATCGAACTCGTTCTCATTTTGTCTAACTCAAGGACGAGTTATTATTTAGTCATGGGGGTATGATGAATTGTGTTTTGCCAGGCCCTGATATCGGATCCTTGATATCAAGTACACAATATTGTAGCCTGGATAACAATATTGAATACATGATATCATGGTTCCTATGTAAGCCTATAAATACCACATTTAGGCACATAGGAATGGGGGAGTTGGTAAGTGTAGGAGTATAGTCTTTTTGTCAATTTTCAATTCATTGCAATTCTTTCCCCAGTGCATGCCTGCAGTGTGATGATTGTAATTGTCTGGAACCTTTATTCGAGTGTGACGTACTTGGACACGCACATAACTAATAATAAAGATCAAGATTACTCCATCATTACAGCATTCACTTAGTCTTTTAATTTTTTAATTGTTATTGTTATTTATTATTTTCTTAGTTAATATTTCTTTATCAACATTTATTATTCCTGTTGTTAAATGTGAAATGAGTACGACTTAATCACGAACATTGAAGTGTAACTACTTGGTAACCTAGTAGCGAATTTAGGAGTGCTTAAGTAATGTGTTCTTGGTACATGAGGTCCAAGATGCATACGGATGATTAAGAACAGATGCTCATCGTACTTAGGCTAGCTTAGACTTTATTTCCTATTGCTTATTAGTTTAATCAAGATTATTTTCCATTGCCTCTAGGAGTAGCCTAGCGTTAGAAATCATATCATACACCTCACTTTGGACTAAACCATACATGATATGCGAATACTAGTCTAGGTGGGAAGACAACGAACTGTGATCAACATGTAACTATCTAGATACCACAACTAATCTGTCTGCAAAGTTCGACCGGATCATGTGTGAATGCTTGTAGTCGTATGGTTGAGTGTAGGGGTACCTAGCCACTCATCAGGTATCAAAGTAATAGAGAAAGTTAACAAAGGCTATGCATGGGTAGTGCAAAGAAGACATCATGAATGGAAGGGAAGAGAAAGAAAAGTAAGTAGTAGTAAGAAAAACAACAAAGTGGTGAAAGGGGAGCATAAATGTACTTCAAGGGTTCATCCACCTAGGGCCCTACCACATACAAGGAGAGCAAGGGGGAGTAGGAGCAACAATGCCATGATGAGAGTACTATCAATATAATTCTAAAAGGAGTTGTTTAGTTAGGGTTTAATCTCTTTAAATCCACCATATGCCACATCATTCTTATTTTCTTAGCTTAAATTATCCATTTGCTCATTGAAGGTTGCTACAATTCAAATGGTTATAAAACACAATAAAATCCCGTTTTTGCAAATTAGAATAGTTATAAAATGAAACAAAGTATAATCCTTCCTTTGCAATTGCAAAGTGCATATAGATTTAAAATAATAGATGATTTTTTTCCAAAATAAAAATAATCAAATGAATGCTTTTAGCAAATCTACAATAAACAAAGGTTTACAAATGAAGCTATTAATGTGATTTATAAAGCCAAAGTACAATCCTTCTTGGAGGAATAAAATTTTTTGAGATTTAAATAAACAATTGAAATTTTAAATACACATGCTTTTACCACTAAGCCTTTTCATTTTCAGATACATATTAGTTAATGTGATGAACATTTAAACATTTACAATGGTCCCATCACTCCCTTATGATTATTGTCGTGAAATTTGAGTTACTTTGTACAAAGTTTCATCTCATTTTCTCTAATCATTCTAAACAAATAAAAGAGTCTAAAGAAATCATACCTTTTTTAATTGACTCCATCCTAAAATTTAAGGTACTTTATGCAAATTTCCACCTTCTTCCCTTTGATTATCCTAAACAAATAAAAGAGTCTAGGAGATTAAACCCTATTTAATCAACTCCATCCTCAAATTTGAGCTAACTTGTACAAATTTCCACCTTTCCCCTTCTTTTCCAAATAAGATATGCCTAGTGGCCATCATCCAACCACTCTTTTAGCTTGGAGATATAGAGATACAAAATAGAGGAGGAAGTAATAAAAGAATACCAAGACACATTAAACTCTTTAGTATGTAGTATTGATGAATAATAGTAATGAGAATCGAAAGAGAAACAATTGTGGAAGTTGTTAGATTGCATTGTGAGTTACCATTGTGTAGTTTCCTCATCCATCTATCAGGAAATTCATTTGCCCTACCAAGATGAGGAAGTTATCATCATTACAAATCTTGAGATTGCTATTTTATCCCACCTAGATGAGAAACCAACTGTTATCCCTATTATGTTAGGCAAACCATATACTTCCCATATTTCTAACACTCCCATACCAACTATTCCATTAATTTAAGTTCAACTTTATTCTTATAGTTGATTATAACAAAAAGTAAGAATTTCATGATACTTAGTTTACATAATCTTTTGTAAAATATATTGTTTGTGCTCATTAATCTTCTTCATCTTGATTACTTTTTGAATTATTTTTTGAGATGGAAAATGAATCTCTTATTGATCTTTGCATTTATAAGATCTAATAGTTGCTACTTCTATTTTAATGAAATTGAATTTTTTACTTACATCCATTGAGACTCCCTGGATTTATCAAACTAGTTTCAGATTTCTTTACATCCATTACATTCATTGAGACCCCTTCAATGTTTTACTTACATCCTTTACATCCATGAAAATTTAGTTCAAGTTCTAGAAGATCTAGGACTTTGTTGAAAGCATTTTGATGTTTTGGTTTTCAGCTTTCAAGCTTTAACAAGTTTTTAGATTTTAGGTAAATGTCTTTACATGTCTCATATTTCTAGCATTATGATTTCTATGGATGGTGTGGGGTGATGTTGGAATAGTATGATTGTCACTGAGGTGCATTTAGCAACAATGTGACCTATACAAATAGAGTTCTTATATTACCATTTTATGATTCTATTTGTGTGAAAGGATATGACACATTCAATACATAGATTGTGGCCTGAAGACAGTAAGCATACCATTGTTGCTCCCTATGATGTCTAGCCATGTCGTGCATATGATTAGGTTAGTTTGTATGGTGTTCATATTTTTGTGTGGGCTATTGCTACTATCATTTTGCACTTTTATTATCAAACGTGAGTGGAATACAAGTTGTGGCCTGATCACAAAAGGACTTAGGATGTATCATCAGTCACAGTGGTGTTGTGACTAAGGACATTTGTGGTGGATAGTTGCAATATGATCATGAGATGATCATGATGGATTTTCAATTTCAATTAAAAAATGTAGCATAAGTTGGGGTTGTTGTAGCACGATTGTGATAGAGAATTTTCTTAGAGCATGAGTGAGGCATGAGTTGCAATTGGCTTACGATAGAGGAATTTGTTTGGGAAGTGAGGTCAATGTGAGTCATGTTAAGGTTGTAGTCATAGAGAAACATAAGAGCACAGATGTAGCACAAGTTGCTATTAAGGTTGCAACAAGTGTAATTGAGAATGTGTGCCAGTATGCAAACATGATTATTGTCAATATATGGGTTTAACATGTTTAAAAATTATTGTAATTGTTATGCATGTTTGATATTTGGTATAAGATGATACTAGTGTATTTTGATTGACACTTATAGCATTGGTCACTTAAGGTTGATGAATGGTTAGAAGGTATTATGTTTATTGTGACTATGTCGTGGATGTTGATTAATGCTTGTAGTATTGATTACTTAGGATCAACTGTTGATTGGGACATGTCATGTTAAAAATTATGTGCATCATGATTATGTCATTGATATTATGTATACCTATGTACTAGTGAAGCCAACATGAGGATGTAAACTAGTTAGTGATGCAACACTCTAAAGGAGTTAGATTAACCCCCATTATGATGCATTAGCGAGGCTCTTGTTTTAGTCCTTATACTGAGAGTAGGAGAGCATAGGAGGGCTTATGACTAGTACAAGATCTTGGGTATATTATCATGCATAGATCTATCCTCTTGAACGCTAGTGGCCTAGGGCTAAATATGAGGCAACAAGCACTAGCATCAGTAGTGATATATGTAATGAGCCTAAAAAAATACCTATAGGAATTATTGTGATATATGAGTACTCATGTCAACAATATCATGCTATACACAGAGTGTGGATGTGTCAATTACTATAGAGATGATGTGTTATGTGTTGTGTGTTATGCATGATTGATAGTGATCCTTTGGAACATTGATTGTCGAGGACTGTGTCATATGCTTGTGATGATATGCTATGATCCTTTGAAGCATTAATTTATGAAGATCCATGTTATATGTGTATAATGATAATTGTGGTATATGATAATTTGGTATTGATTGTTACCATGAAATCTATGATAGAGTCTAATGTCTTATACTAATGATTGAACCTCATGACAATTATTAGTGCTATTGTGATAAGTCTATGTATGATAATTGGATGGCCCATGATATTGTCTAATAGATGCTTGGTATTAGACTTCAGTTAGCTTAGATGAGATTATGGCTATGTGTTATGCTTACTTGGCATGAGACATACTGATCATATTGTAGGTTTTTCAATGTACTCTACACCTTTCCTCTAGCATAACCTTAGACTTTGCATCCATGGTGGATGTATAAAGGCTCCCACTCATTCTTGTACTGACCTTATTTGTTTATATGTGATGTAGTTGGAAGCTCAAAAGGTCATCAGACCTATGGAAGGTGACAAAAATCTTAGTTCCGTATTTTTGTCTATGATATTATATGTTTTTATGAGAGAGATGGATGTGTTTGTTGTGGGCATGATCTTATATAGTGTACATATGTGATATGATAGGATATGTGCCAAATGTATGGACTGGTATACGTGTAAAATCTAGACATGATGCCTATACAATTTGGATGATTAGTTCTCATGTATGATTTGATCTTTTGATAGATGCTTATAGGTATATATATTAGTGTTGGTTAGTGTGTATATCATGTTGTTTGATGCCTATGTTACGAGACTTTTATGGAGTGATTTATATCCTCCACTATGTTTACTTGATTCATGCATGTTAATGTATGTGTTGACTCCAAGTATATATTAAACTATGATCTCCACTTGGGCTAGTCTTAGGTATATGTTAAACTATGATCTCCACTTGGGCTAGGCTTAGGTGGGATGTGCATGGTGTTACAAATGCATAGGCACTCCAAGCACTTGACTACTCCCTTCCTACTACATTTTGATAACTTTGGTTTACTACAAAGCATAGAGCCAAAGTTGAGACTAGAACAGTTTTTGGATATATCAATGGCAATCAACTAGAATTTGCCTAAGTACATGTAGCATCTTAGGCTTTTGAAACATCTCTATACCAACATAATTAATGTGCTATCATGGGTAGTACGGCTACAACATTTCACTCCTTTCTCTATCTCTTATCATGTGCAATGGAAGTAGTTCATGAAGACTTCCTCCACCAAATTGCAAATGCTCATATATGTTTACGTTCAAATCAATTGTGATGGCAACGGAAACACCAATGATAACCATGATGACCACAATGGGTTGAAATGGATGTGGAACATGTTTTGCAAATTGCAGGAACTAAAATAAGTTACCATGTATTTTGAAGATTTCAAGCCCATTGAAACCTCTCTGATGTTGCTATGCAATTTGGCATTGTCTTAAATTCGCAAGTATGAGCCTAAACATGACCTTGAGCCTTAGTCTTTACCACTCTATAATGAGTGGTTGCTATGCCTACATAGATTAGAGTGCTTGAATTCAATGAGTAAGGCCATAAGATCACATAACTGACTTAACATTATTACATCGTCTAAGTATTCTAAGCATTAAAGGGAATTGCTATCACTATATTGTGGTGAATATAAACCATACGAAGGGCAGCTTGAAAATTTTCAAGTAAATAAACATGTGATGCAAAATTTTACAAGTTTTCAAAAACTTCATTGAACGACATGGTTACCTATTAAATTCATATAGCAACAAGCATTAAACAAATATCCTTCATAATGATAAAAGTTGTACGAATTAGGAAGATTATAATACGTAATTGGATAATTATAAGTCTTTTCATTTGCTTGTTATACCAATTCTAATATATAGTTAAGAAGATTATTTGCAACAAAAAAAATTAAAAAACATCTAGCAAAACTAAATGTTGTAGAAATAGATTTTATATACTTAATGAGACCAAGAAGACTAACAATTTCCTACTTAGCTGTCTGAAAATTCAACAAAAGATTAAATAACTTGACAAAACATGGAACTTTAAAATATTTTTTAAATAAGCATCAAAATTTGGAGTCCACTTATGAATGATTATTACTGCATACTTATGTATAAATGACCCTATATCTCTTGTATGCTGCACCATCAAAGCATTGCCTAGCTAACCAGGTAGAAAAAAAAAATGATGATAGTAATACTTGAAATGAAGAACTTAAAAGTTGTGCTTTTTTATTTAATTACAAGGCAGGTAACCCAAAATTTGAATGGGCACATATCATGATGTATGATCAACAATGAGTCACTCATATATATCATTAGGGAGAACAAAATTAGGTATCACAAATTTTTGTTCACCAATTTGTAAATCTACATTTTGAAAATCAACAAAAATTTTCGCATCAATAGAAGAAGCAAAAATTTCAACATTAATTGAAGAAGTTAGGAGTAATATAAAATCCCCCATAGGGGGATTTTAGAAAGATTAGATTCATTGGAAAATAATTGAAGGGAGAAAAATTAAATCCACTAGAAAAAACATCAAATTTGCTAGAGCAACATTAGATTCTAACAAAAGATTTGGTGATGATTTTCAATGACCATTTATTTAGTGTCATAGCCTAAACATATATTTTTACCATGTCCCTAGGTTGAAACACATAATATACCTTGCCAACCTCAAAACTTGTAAACCACAAGTTGAATGTTCTCAAAACATAAGTAATACTTCACTAACTCCTAGTTAAAATTAATAATAATAATAAATTACAGTTGATGTAACTAAGGCACATTAACTACACTAAAGTAGCTTATGAAACTGAAATTAAATTTTCACTTTCATCTTCTTGCAACCCTCTTGGGTCTATCATCAAAAGCAATCTACGAAATCTTTTTTAACATGTGACATCAAGTGCTAGGGCACTTGTGAAATGGCATACCCTACTAGTGTTATTCATTATCCTAATTAATATTTAGCATTGAAAAAAGTGGTTAATCTAAGATTCAAGGTTTTTAACATTTCATAATCTTTAGAACTATTTTCAATTAATTATATTCTTTTAAATATAATAAACTAAAACTTTAATATTTTGGAACAAAGTACACCTGCGAAACCTGAAACCTTTTAACAATATTTTAAGGGTTGTTAGAAACCACATAATTTAATAATAAGAACATATTGCCAACATAATATATTGAAAGATTACAAAAGAACATAATAAGACTCAACTATATCAAGATGAACTAACCACACGAAGTAGCAACCTCTTGCCAGACAATTTTTACTCTCATAATATTAGCTAAAGTAAAACTTTGTTTTCCAAATCAGGAGTGTTATAACTTATTATTAAAACTTTAATATTTTATTAATTAAAAGATTTCATTAAACTCCAGTGTAAACCATGTAATAACAATCAAATCCCAAAGAAAATTATGAACGCCATGTGAAAACAAGACCTGCAACTCTTATCTAACCAACCAAGCTTAATTAAATGTTGTAGAACGCACCAGAATCAAACCTGTGCGTTGCTAATACGCTATACTTTATTACATCCATATTCAAAGCAGCCATTAATTTTCCACACACCCTGTTATTATTATTACCAAACATCAAATTTTATCTCTGTTTTAAAAATAATTTACAATATATTTATAAAACCTTAAACCCGGAGTATTAACCATAGAAAACCCTTGACACTCCTACAATACGTTTACATGTTTATTTGCTATTTTCAGCTTTTTATTTGCAGAAGATTATCAACATAGCGGCAATTGCATGAGGATCATCTTGTATTTAAAGTACTAAACAGATTCCCTTATAAGAGCTTCAGCTTTGCTACTCAAACTGGTGATGAGACTGTCAAAGCTCTTCTTGAAAGATCCCACACCTGCAATTGCATAAGGATCGTTTTGTATTTAAAGTACTAAACAGATTCCCTTCTAAGAACTTCAGCTTTGCTACTCAAACTGGTGATGAGACTGTCAAAGCTCTTCTTGAAAGATTCCACACCTTCAATTTCCAGCAAGGATCCCACTTCCGCCCAGTCAATTCCCAGCTCTTCAAGTTTTTTATAGGCATGTTGTGCTTCTGCAAAATTCATGTCAATGCTCCTTGAAACTTTCCCATGATCCAAGAAAGCCTTAATGGCCTGGTCTGGCATAGTGGAAACCTGCAAACATAGCACGGCTAATTCAGCCCAGATATTTATACCAGCAGTCTTAAAACATGGGATAGAAATAAATTTACCAAACTTACAGTGTCAGGACCGATGAGGGGATCCACATAAAGAGTGTCTGGATAGGATGGATTCTTTACACTGGTTGAAGCCCACAACAGTCTCTGCTTTCTAGCACCTCTTTCTTGCAGTGCTTCCCAGCGAGGCCCTGAAAACTTCTCCTGATAGAGTTTGAATGCAAGGGCAGCCTGAGCAATTGCAGCCTACGTAATTTGGACAAAGTGTCCACGATACAGTCAGGTAAACAGAGCAATCAGGACAGTAGATCTTTTCAAAGATACAGGTGAAAAATATTGCAAAAAAAAAATTAAAATTAAAATGCATAAACAGATGTTTACCTTCCCTCGTAGTGCTAAAGCCTCGTCCGTCCCAATCTTCTCCAGCATTTTATCAACTAGTGTGTCAACACGACTTACAAAAAAAGAGGCTACGCTTGTAACCTTTGAAAGATCGCCTTTGTAAGATTCTAGACCTTCAATGTATGCGTCCATTACGGATTCATATCTTGGGAGGGAGAATATGAGCTGCAATGTGAAAATGTATTATTAGAAAGAAATGGTTGATTTTTACCAATAATTAACATATTTCGTCAATGCATACCGCCATAGCAGAGAATATCACTCGTTGTTCGAAGGCCAAAACTAGTTTCTAGAATTCTTTCACCAATTAAAGGAATTATGTTGTGAACTCAAGAACTGCAAACGTCATAAACCATCTAAAGCCAAGTTTCCTCAACTGGATAGGTTAAGCAATTTAAGGACTAGAATTTAAGTTTAAATTTCTCTGACTAGAGATCAATGAAGAAACAATAATTGAAAGCAGAACATATTATTTAAACAGGTAAGCTTAAAAAAGCCTCTGGTAATGAGACTATTATCACTGAAAAGAAAAAGGTAGAACATAAGCCTAAAACCAAGTAAAGTTATTTATTTAACCAAGGATATAACTGCAATCAAAAGCCAATATCCTCTTCATTTGCTTAATGATTTGCTAATGTGATTATGGTCCATAATATTTGATAAAACAAATGGTTTCTATTACATAATAAGCTGGTAGGATTAGTTATGGTGGTTTTGGGGAAAATTTTGAAAAACTTTCACGCCAAAGCCACCTAAGGTACTGATTTGAATTGTAACATGGATGTGCACAAAAGTGTACTACTTAACGATGAAAAAAGGAGGGGAAAATATGGCTTACTGTGACGTTGACGCTAATACCAAGTGAAATCACTTGTCTGATGGAGGGTATGCATTCTGCGGTGCTTGGAATCTTGATATAAACATTGGATCGATTGACTCTTTGATGGAGCCATTTTGCCGCTTCGACGGTCTGTTCAGTCTCATTAGCCAATCTGGGTGAGACTTCAACAGAAACATAGCCATCTATCCCTTCAGAGTCCTTGTAAATTGGTTCAAATAAATCGCATGCATCTTGAATATCTTTTATTACAAGTTCCCAGTAAGATTCCTCGACCCCTTTCCCTTCGTTTATAAGTTGTCTACAAAGAATGCAACCACATGATGAACCATTATTTCAAACAAAGGTCATCTAATTTAAGCTCGTAAAATGAAATATGAATGAAACCATCTTCAATCATATGACAGTCAACTTTCTCAAGATAAAATAGTCGCAAATAGTTTTTGCAAAATTTGAGGAAAAAAAAAGCAAAACAAAAATCCAGTTAAAACGAAATAAAGTGTGAAATATAACACTTATTATCTTATACAAACAGTTTCCACCACATTGGTAAGCACTTGCAACGCTTAGTTCAAAACAAAAATCGATTATCCTAAACAAGGTTAGATTTTACCTGAATTGATCATCGTATGCATCTGAAGATGTAATTGCTTTCTCAAAAATCTACCAAGCAGAAAAGATAAAGAGAAGAAAAGAAATATTAGTAAGACAAAAATGCTCAGGTCAAATTTGAGGCCAACCTTTGTGTACAAAATGAAGAAAGTTATAGATAAGCACTTGTAGGAACATCCGGCATGTGAAGGTAACACCTTAGCTAAAAAGAATTGCATTACACTTTGCTAAATGAAACTTGAGAAAAAATAGTTGGTGGCTGTCATTACTGTGGGATTGCTTGTGATACCCCGAACTCCACTTTCAATCAATGGCTTCAAGTCAGTGACTGGACGCCTCAAATTGTCATACCAAGGACTCTGTCCCTGTTGTTCATAAAGATTATGAAGAAGAGTTTTCTTTCCTACTTTAATTTCTGGCTCTACAAGTGCACATTTTGCTCTGCACAGAACCGAAGTGAATTCAGCATACAAGTTCTTTTATCTTTAGCATATTAATTAATACTTTATCAAATAAAAAATCGCTTACCCGCAGTTTCCAGATATCGGAGAATTATTATATGAACATCAAAGATCATATAAACTTACACCATCCTATTTAAAGTTCTCTTTGGTGAATATGGAATTAGACATGTCTTCAAACTTAAAAGATGACCATCATTTACCAAACTCTAGGCATAAGGGGTCGTGAGGCAGCTCTGGTTATGAAAAGTATACCCTGTATGTATCTAAAAGTTGTACCATACAACTTTCGATTTTCCACTGCCATTGTTCCAAGATTTTTTTTTTTACTTTCTTAAGACTATTTCCTTCAATCTACTCCAGCTAAATATTATATGTTCACTGCACCTTAACATTCTCTAAGGCAAATCCAAAATATAAGCTCCAGGTCATTTCTTGATGAATCTTTTCAATATATATATTGAATGAACAGCACTATTCGGCCCCTCGCACGTTTTTTCCTGTGGTTTATGGCTGGCTGAAAGTTGCATAAATTCATCCACCTACCTTTTTAGGTTAGCCCATGTTGTTGGGATACAGGTTCAATCTTAGTTGAACAGGTTATGCTGAGATCCGGGAAAAAAATAAAGAATTTCCATCCAAACATTAAAAAGTACACAAAAAGAAAAATTTCCTAATCAATAAATACTAATGTCTCGGTCCAAGAAAATTGTCAGGCAAAAAATATAACGATTTACTAATGAATTGACCTTCCATTACTTTGTAATAGTAATACTGAAACGACACAGTGCGTAAAGACCTATTTTACACCAAGGCTGTGGAAGTGATTTTTACCAAAGCTTTTCTGTTAACATCCGTAAATTTAGTACCGTCTGAAACATTGAATGACTCGCGCATTCTTCACAGAATTTGCAGAAATATTTAATTTGTATACGAAATAGGCAATTCGGAATTTCAAGGACAAGTAGAGATGTAAATATCAAATCAGAACTTGTAGACCCCAAAGCTTTCGTTTTCCATCTCTGGATTGCTACACTGATAATCACAGATAAACAAACACTGTACATAGTTATCAGAATTTTAAAAGATTTCTTTCCAATTACTTTTCTCGCAAAACTGGCGATTATCTCTTTCAACTTCGATTTGCTTTGTACTTCCCGGAAGAATGTTCCAGGCATAGACTTGAACATGAACCCTAAAGTCCTAATCTTAAATCCGCTAAAACACGAGACCGTGGCGTAAAAACCCTGACAAACATCGAAAAGCAAGATCGAGAAAAAGTATCTGACCTCAGCTGTCTACGAACAGGGAGACCGAACTCGGCAGAGCGGACCAAGGACACAGAAGACGGAGAAAGCCTTGCGTTAGGCTTCAGGGAACTTCCTTTGATCAGGAGTTGCGATTGCCAGCTCTGCGACGAATGATGATGTCCTCCTTTCACTGAAAAAGAGGGAATGCTCGCATGCCGTAGCTGCGATAAGTTCATGCTCGCCATGACTTAAATCTCAACAGCTGAACCAGCCCTTCCCTTTGCTGCGACCAAACAAACCAAGACAAAGCACAGCAGATCTCTTTGATTCAACAAAACACAAGCGCAGGCAAATTAAGAGAAACTGGCCTGGCTTATTGGATGTATCATGTGTGTACAGTGAAATCTGGATATCTACGGTAACAAAAATCTGAGCAGATGCATCCAATGCTCCAATACGGAATTTTGGATTAATTCAGGCCCACGTCAGTGTGGGGTGTCGAAAAAGAGATTTATATTAATTAAATGAGATTAAGTACTTGATCAACATCTGAACATCAAATAAACAGGGAGAAGAACAAGATGGGTGGGACGTCAGTGTCATCACTATGACAGAGGGAGAAGAACATGATGGGTGGGACGTCAGTGTGATCACTATGACAGAGGGACTGAATTTTGGTTGGATATGGATAAACAGCGTCAGCATACATGGATTAGGTGAGCATCCTATCTAGGGTAAAAACGTTTTTTAATCCTCAATCCAACTGATTTGGTGATGAACACGATGCTTTACCTACCCTCGGACCAGCAATGAATTCTAGGTGTCTGGATTGAATAGCTTTGCCTTCCGCCAATTTAGGCCCGCAAACCATAAACCGATCAAACATCTGTTATGCGGCGGTCATGCATTTCCTACCTACCTGTGCTCTAACCTTAAAAAAATTCAAATTATGTGATAATAGATATAGAATTTGTAATTTTAAGGAATCAGACACAAAAAAATTCAAATTATGTGATAATAGATATAGAATTTGTAATTTTAAGGAATCAGACACATAATCTTGCACTTATTTTTGCAATTGCATACTGCTGTTCTATGCAGGTTGGTTTACACATAAAATATTTATTTTTTAAATTATTTAAACATGTATCCTGGGTCCCACCCTTGCCTGCCAATGGATGTGGGACCCATGAATCATTGTAGATAGGTTTATGGTTTTCCAATTTAAGCCCTGTAAACTTGGAAGTAAAGTTAATTCCGTAAACAAATCACGACTACGAGTATTGAAGATGTGGAAGGGTCGCATGTCTTTTACTTGACCAAACAACGTTTGTGACGTTTGCTTAGTGTGCACTCGTAACGGTTATGTTAGTTTGCGTTCAGTTGTTTAATTGTGGGTGGGGTTTAAGGTACTTTGGAGCTCCGAAGAACGACCTCGGGTACCTTTATTAACAAGTTTTTTAAAGATTTTTTCTTTTTTTTTTAATTACCTTGATGGCTATTGGCCATGATGAATGGTCACATATTATATATGTCTTTTCTTGAACGAGGATGCATAGCGCGCTTAGGCAAATGGTTATGAAGTGCAAGTTCCAAGCACTATTATGTTTTGTTTAAGTTTTATGAAACTAGATTAAAAGATCACTTGCTCATCAACTAGCATAAAGGATATTTAAGAATTCGATGAAAAAATAATTAAACTATATCAAATCATTTTTATTTCAAGTAGAATTGAAGCATGTTTTTAAACATCAAAATAGCACTTTATAACTTAGTATTGCTCACCACCCATCACTTAAGCTTCCAAGTAAAAGAAGAAAAAACTAAGGATAAAATCAATTAAAGCACATGAAAAACATTAATGTATCATTAAATATAAATGTATCAAAGTGTCCCTAAACTAGTAGGGCCTCATTATGGAGTTTGATGAGTCATGAATATGTTAGCCTCGATATGGAATACCTGATATCGAAGGCAGGAAGCAATGTTGAATATCCGATATTGTCTCCTTCGTGCTAGCTTATAAATACAACACTTGGGTGCATGGTTTGAACAACAATGGATAGAAGAAATAGTTTTAGTTTTAGTTTTCAATTAGTTTCTCCGTAGATTGTTTTTCAATCCTCTTATTTTCCCAATGCATGCTTGCAATGTGATATTTGTAATCGTACGACACCTTTGTTCGAGTGTGACATACTTGGACACATTACATGACTGGAAATAAAGATTGAGATTACTCCCATCATTGCTGCATCCACTTTGATTATTATTGCTTTTAATTGTTAATTATTTACTGTTTCCTTTAGTTAATATTTCCATTTATTGTTATTTACTATTCCTATCATTAAGCGAAATGCATACACCTTAGTCACGAGCGCTTAAGTGTAAGTACTTGGTAATTCAATAGTGTATCATTTGGCACACCCAGTGACATACGCTTGGAAATCCCAGAAGTAGTTTCACAAAGTCTAAGGCATGTACGAACGATTAAGAGAGGATACTCATTGCTCGTAGGCTAGCTTAGATTTTACTTTCCATTGTTCAGTAGCTTAATTAATTCATCTCTTTGTCATCATTAGGAGCAGCATAGAATTAGACAACATCATACGCCTCACTTTATGTGACAAAGCTACCACTAGTCCAAGTGGGAAGACAGAGAACTGCAATCAAAGCATAACGATCTAGATACCAGAACTAGTTTCGTCCACGAAATTTGACCAGATTGTGCATGAATGCTTGTGATTTGTATGATTGAGCATAGGGGTACCTCACCACTCATCATTGGCGCCATTGCCGAGGATGGTGCTAGTCATCTAGATTAGTTATTTTATACATGATCGTTGTAAAGGTATTAATGATATATCTTTCAAAAAATATTAACTCACACACATCATAAACCAACAACAATGTCTCTCTCACATGGAAGTGACAATGCACTGTATAGCGAACACATTCATTGGAGAAATAACGAGATATATGATGAAGAAAATTGGAGTGACCAACTTTATGTAGGGGTTTCTTATGGTCATGATCACCCTAATAACACTCAAAGACTACATTCACCTAAGACAGACAATCTTGGAGGAGATGACATAAGTCGTGAACTAGGGGAGGCCTCAAGGCCTAAGGCCTTCTCAAAACCTATAAACGATAAATCAAAGGACCTTGAAGAACACCATAGCAACCATGGCAAACCTTTCAATTCCTCATCTTCCTCTTTCCCTTAAATGTCTAGTTCTAATGAAGATGAATATAGGTATGGAGATAAGGCTCCATTAAAGGGTCGAACTACAAACCACAATCAAACCCATGGGAAAAGTCAAAGACGTCACCATGAACATAGATAGCATCATCACAATCAAATGAATAGAGATAGAAATTTCCCTCACAACCTATTTGATGACGATGAATCCTTGTTGGCCACTAAGAGCCTAATGCATATCATAGAGGCCATTAAGATATCTCGTAGGCATCGCAAAAAGAGTCATCTACCTAGGATTGATATGGATAGTATTCCTAAATTTGTAGGAGGCTATGATTCAAATCCACAACATCATTTACAAGCCTTCCATGATGGCTGCTATTTCTACAACATTGAAAGTGGGTGGAAAAAGCTTAAACTCTTTCTTAGGACACTAATTGATAGAGTCGAAGTGTGGTATAGATCGTTGAGACCGAATTCAATTCGATGATGATCCACAATGCTGAAAATTTTCAATGAGAAATACCAAACCTATGCGAGGGTGTCCAACCTGAGGAGATGGATCCAAGAGTGGAAGCAAGAACAACATGAACCCTTGAACATGGCCTTAGATAGATATTATGCCTTACTGAATAGATGCCTAGGCCATGGTTTCTCCGAGGAGAGGCAACTTTTCCACATCATAGATGGACTTTGTAATGAACCAAGGGAGACCCCTAGGATGTATGCCCTAGTGCAATTATACGAGCTCCAAGCTCATCAGATTTGAGAGCTAATCAAGCATGTGGAAAAAGAAGAAGGAAAGATATGCAAATGGGAGAATGTCAAGAAATATTAATGGGATCCAACTCTTTAATAGAGGGAGGTCCATATCTATGGTATGGAGAAAGAGGTAGCTCTCAATAAAGTGATTCTGCAACAAACCTTGCCGATACAGAAGTCTATTGATGAACTTGAAGCAAAGTTTAATAGGATGTCCAAATGGATATATGAAAATGTTATCATTCTCATTAAGACAATCGAGGAAAGGATCATGCAAAATAAGTCGGTCAGTCATAATAAACAAAGGATACAAAACCAAGAAACAGTTAGTAACACTTTTCGGCAAACAAGAAAAATGGCAAAAGAAAGTGAGGCTATAGACTCAACCATAGACAAAGATAATGGATGCGACATCTACATATATGACCATCTAAAGGGCCATTATCCAGTCTTGTTGCATCTACAAGAGTATTAGGTAGGTACCTTAAATTCAATGTTTCTGCAAAAGAACATGCCCAGGAGATTTCCTATCCCACAAGGTAAGTATAGATAGTCCCACAACTGATTGTACCATCGTAGGAGGACTTATTACCAACCTCAACGTGGTCATCAACCATAGTGGCAACAACCATAGTCATGGGGGAGGCCACCACCAAATTAGTCCTATCCACCGAAACCAACCTTATGCCTCTTACCATCCATCCAACCCTCAATATTCTCATACTCCACCTCATTATATGCCACCACTAGCAACACAGGAAGGTTCCACACCACAATATCAACAAACAAATGCCACTTGTGCTGCAAATGTGCATAAACATGCTGATACCAGTGGATCTCAACTGTAATGTAGGAAACATTCCTTCTAGAGGAAAGGCCGTAAGCCAAAGCAAACCATGCATGGACCCATAGCATCATCCAAACCAGCATAATGCCAATCTAGTGCACCACCTTCCTTTTCACAACTGACGTCCTCTGATCATACACAAGGGCCACCGTCCATCATTACTACAATCCCAAACCCAAACAATGAACCTAACAGTGTGGGGAGACCAACAAATCCATGCATACCATATCATGATCAAGGGTGCACTTGTGGGCCAGACATCCATCACGATAACAGACCTCACATCTTGACCCACTAGACATTTAATACTCAAGTGTGTGACCAATGATTTGTCTACCCAGCCACCACAACATCAACATACACCCAATGGCTAGGGAATGAATAGTTACCAATGTTTTATACATGCATGGATCCTATTTATCCACTTATTAATCCTTGTCATGACCAAATGTTTAGTCATGAACGTTACCCCCCATTCTAGTCTTTAGGATTCTTAAGTATTTTTCATCTTTTTGTTTTACAACTTGTTGTCATTTTCCTATTTCTTGAAACAATTCTTCCTATTTCTTCCAATTTTTTTCTTGTTGTTGTTTTCATTTTCTTTATTGTGTAATCTTGCTTGTGAATAAAACAATCATGTAGCTCATTAAGGTGAGGTTTTCTCTATGTTTTCAAGTCATAAGGGACTGATTATTTAGACATTGAGACCACGACATCCATCCACCCATTCCATTAATAAGAGGTTCTTGCTTTGGTCATAATGACATCCCTTTTCACCATGAGACTAAAAATAACTTCATAATCATTGTGTTTGAGTAGAAGAGTGCATAACCAAGGTAGCATGTAAGGGGTGTGACATCAAGGGGATTTGTGAATTCTCTTTGGCCACTTATGTATGTTCTATCATGTTGCTAAGGTTGTAATCACATCCTTATAGATCTAATGAAAAATGGGAGTGAGAGTAACTAAAATGGCACTAAATAAACTTCTGCAAGTCCCACTAGAAAGACATGTCCCCATGCCTGAAGGTTGGTGGCTTCTCAGAATAAAAAAAATGTGTGCCATAATAAAGCTCCTACCTTTGACAAAATGCCAAGTGATGTTACTTCTCGCAACTATGATAGTCTTATGGTTGTTCACCAACGTGATGAAACGATGCGATGTCACTGCAATGTGGTGTGGACTTGGTTTGAATCTTGGAAGAAGGACTCATGATTATTTAACCATTAATAACACACAAGGTTTCATTGTGCCCATGGTAAGACACCTCATGTCTTAATTTTTGCAATCCTCTCTACAGTCCATCTCATCTTGTTGTTCGGGTGATCATAACTTGTGGTTTTGTGTGACATAGAGTTATTGTCTCAAATTGGTGATTTTAACATGTGTGTTTTGTTGCACAAGTATGCATTACATTCAACCCCTTTAGTGCCTATGGACATTTTTAGGTGTGGTTATACAAGGGCATCATAGCCTAGAGCTTGCTTTGGGGAGGATCCACTTGTGTAACTTTTGTGACTTGCACTTGTTTGACACACCCACATCATTCTTCACCTTCTGATGAGTGGCTAGGTACCCCTACGCCCAACCATACGAATCATGGACGTTCACACGTGACTCGGTCGAATTTCATAGACTGTAAGCACTTAACATACACTAGACCCTAACCAATAAAACCTTGGGTTAGAATGGTTTTTGCCTTCCTAATCTCACTTGTGATGTTCTATTTGCGATGGTTAAGTGAGATTAAGGCTAATGATTTTTATAGCTTTTTACTTTATCTTTTGGCGTCTAATTAAGGTATGGAAGGTAAGGAATGAACTATTATCTAATCTATAATTATCCTAATTTGTATTCTAACTATTTCTAGCATAAGTATTTGATCCCATCTTCCAGGCACATTCTGAGCATCCCCTAAGCACTTCTAGGTTACTAGACGTGAAGCGTCACCTGGTTTACCAAGTGTTGGGTTTACGTTCGAGATGGTCGTACTTATGGCCTTTACGAACTATAAAGGAGTGATAGCAATTAAAATAATAATAANTACTGTGGGCACTTGGAAAATATTCTATCTCCTGTGGGAACAAATTGCAAAAGCTTTGCTACAACTAACTAAAAGATGCCTTAATGAGATGGAAGGCCCTCTTATTTATAGGCCAAAATAGGTGCCACGTAAATGGGGCCACGTCGACAAGGTTGTGTATACAGGGCTACGTCGACGCGGCCGCGTATATGGGGTCCCATATACGTGGCCTAGTAGACGCAACGACCATTAAACACTTCATCATACCCCCACGACTGAGTAAAAACTTGTCCTCGAGTTCCTCTTACAATTTGGAAGGTATGGACTTTTATTTACAACGCACATGACTTGACACACACGACACACACATGACTCAACACTAATTTTACCAAGTGCCCGAGTTACAGAGAAGGACAAGTTACAAAAAATGATGGTGTTCTAAGACAAAATTGAACACCTTGCTGGTCCTGGAGTCTCTGTCGTGTAGAATGATGCACCAAAATGGTTGGAGAAGGTCACACCATCCTTGGGGGCAGTGGTTCTAATGGACCTTCACCAACCTCTGGCCCATGCGATGGCAGTGGCATAAATGATGGTTGTCCCATAGCAGCTGCAACTTTTGGAGGCAGTTGAAAAGCCTCCAAGAGAGCCCTCACTTTTTCTTCTTTACTTCTAGGATCGTTCATTGTCCAGGCAGCTTCACCAATGTGTGCTGGAACTGGAACCTCCCAAGGGCATGGCAGCACTGAGAAGAGTTCTTTCAAGTTAACAAACCAGGTTGTGAACTACTTCCATTCGATGTTGAATGCTTGAATTGATGTCTGCAGCTACTGGTAGTCATTCATTCGTCGGGCCAAGTTCTCCGCGACCGCACGTTATCCTTCAAAACTTGTGTGGAGAACCTCGAGTTCTGTGTTTGTTGTTTTCAATTTTTGCTTTGTTCCTTTATGCACCTAGAACTCACTCTCGTATAGAGAATACGAGGCGGCCACTTGCTTTTCCAATTCTAACCGTAGTCTCCCGACTATGAGCATAGCCAGGTTTGCATAGTGTAGGTTGGAAAGCTCCATATATTCTATCATCTCCTCAATATGCAGCTCCTTAAGGCAAATTTTAGCTTGATTATAGGCATTCAACCCATCAAAGATGGGTTGCCATACCTCGCCTCCTTTTGAAGCTATTGGAGCGCTTGGTTCATTTTGGTCTTTGCAACCTGAATATACTTTTCATTTACTTCCTTCTGTAATCCCACTTGGTCCTTGTAATGATTTTTGATGTTTTCAAATTTCAGAGCCTCATTCTTCCAAGCGGCGATTTCAATTGTAGATTTCTGTTGCAACACCCGAACCTCCTCCATTGATAGATTTCAGTTCTCAGTGGCCAACCTTCTTACATCAGCATTCACCCTAGCTAGCTCTTCATGCTATTGATGGATAAATTTTTTCATGTGCTCATTTTCTGCACCAACATTATGGAGGCGATGAACCTCCACGGTCAACTGGACGTTCTCCTCGCAAACCTTCGCCAAGTTCTTATCTAAATGATATGCTCGAACATCTGCCAAGGACTTATCGAAGATCACTGACTCTCGCTCATCCTCAAATATTTGAATTTTTGTCTGAAGCTATTGAAAAGCTTCATCTCTTGTGATTTCACAGTTGAGGAGAGCTGGATCGGCAAGTTGGGTTCTTAGTTGGGCCACTTCTGTTGCCAGGCGTTGACAGGTGGCTTGAGCAGTTTCAAGTTGCCCTTGCAAAATGAGGCTCTTACCCATCTTCTAGTTCTGTTGCTACATCACCAGAACTGTTGCCCCTTCACCATCTTCCAAGTGTACCGAGAAGGTAGTAGCATTCCCAGAGATTTCGAGAAATAGCTGCTAGGTTAATACTGTCACCTCTCAGACACTAGGATTTGTTCATGCAGGCACTTGCATTCGAGCTACGGAGAACATTGGCCCTACTCTTTCAAGTAAGCTAACTGATTGAGCCACTTGCTCCGGGTGGTCATTGTAGGGCGATAGACCGAAGGGTCTTCTTCTCCTCCACCAATCCTGCTAGATTACTCTTGCTGGCTCAAGAGCGTTTTTCAGGTTATGCAGATGTGTTCTGCTATGGTTTGCAAACTCAACCTTGTTGTTTGTGCAAGTGGTGGAGGTGGTTGCTTCTCCTCCTCTGTTTGTGTGATGGCAAGAGTTTTATCCTTCATCATTTCCCGCCAAGAGGCAATCGGGGCGTGCCGTATTATATCATTGGAGTACTGTGCTATCCCTGCCTGGTTTCACAACTTCCAGATTAGGCAGGGAAAGGGGAGAGCTCATCTTCCATGTTCGCTTTCAGCGAACCTCTTTTCAATCTCCAAGAATAATAGTTGTGGAAGACTCATTGGGAATTTTCCACTAAAGGCGGCATATGAACGAGCGGAGAAGGCTGTGATTTTGTTGGGTCTTACCATTGGGTTCAAGTGGTAAGACATGATCTTTGAGTGCACCCTCTCTGCTGTGGTTAAAGAGCTGAATTCCTTGTGCTCTACCCCATAGCATCGAAATATTTTACCACAGGGAGTTTGGTCAATAGGGAAATATGTGTTAAGTCCATTCCGCTTTTACCTTTGAGTTGGCTTATTTTGGAATCTCCATCACATCTGCTCCGGTCTCGAGCAACCCTAGAGCCTGTGCTATTGCCTCCAAAGAGTAAGAGACATAAATGTCTTTGATTCTTACTCTGGACCTCGATTGCTGATTCGTCCAGAAGAGATAGGTCTCTCCTAAGTACCATTCACCACTGGTTATGATG
This sequence comes from Gnetum montanum, assembly GCA_015680685.1. Lineage (NCBI taxonomy): Eukaryota > Viridiplantae > Streptophyta > Gnetopsida > Gnetales > Gnetaceae > Gnetum > Gnetum montanum. Next base: position 162,041 of record MNCI01001231.1, read on the forward strand.
ATTGGCCACATCGGAGAGCTTTGCAGTTGACGCCTCACATCTTCTGGAGCGTTCTCGAGAAATGGTCCAAAGTTTAGCTCTTGGAGGACCATTCGTTGCACTTCACGCAGCTTGATAGCATCAAGACAGGCTTAGGTTAGGGTGACCTTAAGCTATGATGCTATCCCCGAAGTCTCATCCCCTTGCGATTGCTCACTGGGAATCTCCTCTTTAGGAATCTGATGGACAGATTCCACATCAGGTCCTTCACGGAGGGGGCTAGTTGCATGAGAGCCCTTCATGTGCTCTGGCTATTGTGTGCCTTGTCCCCTTCCCGTGCGTGGACACTTGTCCCTTGGTTGTGATGGTCCTTCGCCCCTTGGATGCCTTAGTTTGGGTGCCATCTGCAATCAAACATAACCATCCGTTAGATTGTGCATAAGTATCTCAAAATGATCCTTATACACCTTCTCAGTTTGATTAGGTTTTGTTGTTGGCATAGACACTCCATTAAGTCCCACGAAGTGTTAATTCATGGGTTAAAACCAAAAACAACAAGGGATGAGTTGAAGTTTAAACGGTTATTTTCATTTCTTCCCTTAGAGGTGTGAAGTCTTAATTAACTAACTAACTAATTAATTAATTAATTAACTACGCATAGGCTTCACCCCCCCACGACTGAGAGCATACCTCTGGTTGCTTAAAAGGGTAAGGATCAATTGATGCGGACGCGCGACAGAACGTAGGTGCTTAGGGAAGAGTTAGGCAGAAAAAATGGCAAAATCTCCCCCCAATTTGGATTCAAAATGATGAAAGTTCAACGCATGACAAGTGTATATATAGGGGTTAGGTGCTGCGTCAACAAGGCCACGTATACGCGATCACGTATACGTAGGGGGCTGCGTATATGGGGCCCTGAATACGCAAGGGTGTGCACCTGTTGACCAGCCTTGACCAACCCAGAAAAAAACACTCGAAATGATGAATTTGAAATGCCAAATTGGGGTGGTTGAAGTGCATGAGAGGTCCGGTCATAGCTGAGGACAGGAGGAAGGTAATCAGAGCTCAAAAAAGAGAGTTGAAAATAGGAGAACGTGACGCAAAAGAACTCCGCAGGGAAGAAATCGAGCGATGGGAGCCTGAAAGTAATCAACCACTAAATCCAAAGGATGGGAGACTTAACAAGTAGGACCAACAATATGCAAGTGGGTCCTCCCCATAGCAAGCAATAGCCTTAGTAGCCCCTGCATATCCTCAACACCGGGGTTTGTGGGCCCTGGGGCTAAAATATGGTGTTTGCCAATTAATACTCCTACCCAAGAGATTCTGCCAAGGCATGAGAAGCCCATGGAAACCATGACAAACTTTCACAACATGAAACAGGCAGTGAGGTGGGTTATGGAGAGAAATAGGTGAAGAGAGAGATGAGAGAATGGGAATTTCGATCGTCGATCACATGAAACCCTGTGTGCAGTTGTGGTTAAGTGACCCAGTAGAACCTTTTTTGAGTTCAAACCCAAAACCATCTACATACAGTGACATCGAAGCAACAGATGAAGCCCCAACCATCCCCCGAGTAGGCAGATATGCACCCACAGAGAACCACCACTCCAGCAAACATGAGAGGAAGGAAGTGGAATGGGACCAAGTTAGAGGGGACAAAGGAAGTCCCATAACTAGTGTTTGTGGCTCGTGAGAGGCAGTCTAAGGGCTGTTCTTTGAATTCCCACATAGCGATGACTTGATTTTTTTTTCTCGTGCGTTCGTGGGAACCACACCATGTAAAGATCCATGCTTGTTTTCATGCATTCGACCAAGGGGTGTGCTTTGAATCCTCATTTTTATTCGTTTTTTTTTTTGAATTTTGAATTTTTTTTCGATGAGGACCATACCATGCAAGGTCGAATTGCCTAGGAGCTTCCTTGGAGAGAAGAACATGGAGTGGTAGGAAATCCGTAAGGACACATCAGCCATTTGGGAAATAGAAGAGGATGACAAATGTCGCATTCCCCTTGAAGCCACACCTGATTCCAATTATTAGGTCATCCCCGAGTCTAAGGATTACACAAATCACACATTAATTAAAATGTTTTTAAGTGAAGGGGTTGCATGCTTTCAATAGAGGGAAAACCATGGACTGGGTGAATGGGTGGATGACGTGGACTCATTGTCGATTTTATGAGCTAAAAATAAACGTAAAGTCCAAGGAGAATAATGTGAGGGCGAGAGCCAAATAACTAGGTGGACTATTGTACATGACCCATCGCAATGAAAACCATCCACGCCAGACGCCTCATGACAATGAGACGACACATTAGCAATCACGTGAAAAGAAAACACATACAAAGAAATAGAAAATAATTAAAGAAAGGAAAAATAATTAACAAGAATTGGCAAACGTATGAATGATGTTGAAAAATAAAAAAGTGTAAAACAAAAAATTTCAAAACAGTGAGGGGTGTAGTGGAATGGATTAGCAAGGATGACGGTCTCCCCCACAACTGGGTGGAAAGGAGGAGACGCGAAAGATGGAGAGTGGCTGACTGGGTGATGATGAGGTGGCAGCACTAGTTAGGTGAAGTTCGTGAAAAGGTTTTAGTTGTTGTTGGTTGACTAACTGCGTTCATGTGGGGTCCTCAGGTTTGTGGATAAGCAAGGCCCCAGATGGGAAGGTTTCGGAAACAATGTAAGGCCCGTCCCACAGTGTTTGAAAATTGGTCCATTGAGATACATGTGAGGGGTTCCAATATAACACCTTATCTTCATGTCTAAACATGACCTTCTGGATCCTAAGATCATGTTTTTTTTGTTGTAGGCCTTGTGGATCTTATTTGAGGACAGGGCCACTAATCGATTCTCATCTAGCACACTTAAGTTGATCAATTGTTCACGTTGTGCTAGTGGTAGGTCAAGGCCTAAGCCACTGGCAGTGGATAGTGTGCGGAGTTCAGCCTGAATTGGAAGTGTTGGTAACTTTCTGTACACTAACTCATAGGGAGAGTACCCTACAAGGAGTTTCCAAGTGGAGCGATAGGCCCCTAGGGCATCGTTAAGTTTGGTACCCCAATCCTTCATGTATTTGCTAATGGTTCAGGTAAGGATCTTGGTGATCTCCCTATTGGTGACTTCGGCATGCCCGTTGGCTTGCGGGTGATAGGGTGTTGTAAATTTATGGGTGACCCCCAAGTGTTGCATGAGTTTTTGAAAAGTGACACCTGTGAAATGAGTCCCATTATCTGAAATGAGTGCATGTGGCACTCCAAACCTATTGATGATTTGTTGTTGGAAAAATCGTGTGGCAGTGTTGGAAGAAAAATTGACAACGGCTACCACTTCTGCCCACTTTGTATAGTAGTCCATAACTATGATGATGTAGGCCTTTCCATTTGACAGGGGAGTGATGGGCCCCATGAAGTCAATGCCCTAGATGTCGAAGGGCTCCAGTGGCTGGATCCACTATTGAGGTTCCTTCAACCATGCCATTATCCCACCATATTGTTGACATCGTTCGCAGGAGTGGGTGAACCATTATGTGTCCCTAAAAATTTTGGGCCAGTAATACCCTGCAAGCAGGATCTTAATGGTTGTGTGGGGTCCAACATAGTGGCCCCCACAAGGGCCCTCGTGAGTATCTTGGAGGACGCGCAGTGTATCATCATCAGGGATACACCATCGAACCAGGCCATCTGCGCACACCTTATAAAGGTGGCCATTGATTTCCATGAAACACTTAACCTTATGGAGAAACTATTGTTTCTGCCTATGGTTCCACTGCTTTGGCAACTCCTGGGTTGTGAGGTAGGTGAAAATGTGGTTGAACCAAGGGGATTCCTTGGGCTCTTACGGATCGACTGCATATGCGAAGAGGAGTTCATCAGGAAATTGGTCAAAGAGGGGCTCCTCCTCTTCTGTGTCATCCCATTGTAACCGAGACAAGTGGTTAGCAACCACATTCTCGGTCCCCTTCCAGTTTACCATGGTGAGATCAAACTCCTGAAGAATCACCAACCACTGGATGATGCGGGGGCTCACTGTTGGTTTGTTCATCAGGAACCAAATAGCACTATGGTCAGTATGCACAAACATCTTGTATCTAAGCACATAGTGTCGGAATTTTTCCAAGGTGAACACCACCACCATAAACTCCTTTTCGGTAGTAGTGTAGTTAAGCTGAGCACCCACAATGCTACGACTTGCACAATGGATATAGTATGGAGGTTTCTGATCATCACACTATGTAAGCATGGTGCCCAAGGCGTAATTAAATGCATCCATCATGATGTGGAAGGGTCTAGACCAATTAGGTACCTATAGAACTGGAGTTTCTATGAGTTTCTGTTTGAGAAATTGGAATGCCAATTCACATTCCTTGGTCCAGATGAACGGAGCATCTTTCTTTGTAAGTTCTACCAACGGCTTGGCTATCTTCGAGAAGTTTTCAATGAAGAGCTGGTAGTAACCAGTATGGCCAAGGAATGATCGCACATCTTTTACAGTGCTTGGTTGTCGGATGATTCTTTAGATGACCCTGATCTTTTCAAGATCCACACTAATCCTTGTCTATGAGATGCGATGCCCCAGCACAACGCCTTCTTGGACCATCAAATGGCTTTTCTGCTAATTGAGCCGTAGATTTGTGTCTACAAACTATTGCAGAACCTGCTCAATATGGTCAAAAGCTTGTTCGAACGTAGCCCCATAGGTAGAGAAGTCATCCATGAAGACTTCTACCCCATTGCCAATTTGTTGCTGGAAGATGCTGAGGACAAGGTATTGGAACTTGGCAGGTGCATTGCACAGGCCAAAAGGCATCTTCTTGTATGTGAAAGTCCCCCATGGACTTGTGATAGTTATTTTAGCCGGGTCCTCTAGTGCTATTTGGATTTGGTTATAGCCACTATGACCACCCAAAACGTTGTAATAGCGGTGCCTTGCAATGGTGTCCAACACCTGATCCACAAATGGGAGTGGAAAGTAATTCTTGAAGGTGGCCATGTTGAGCAATCAAAAATCAATATAGACCCTCCATTTTTCACCTTTCTTCGGCACAACAACGAGTGGGCTAACCCATTTGCTATCGGTAATAGAATAGATGAACCCTGCCTTTAGCAATTTGTTCGATTTCATCTTTGATGACCTGCTTCAGTTTGGGGTTCAATCATCTTTGTGGCTGTCATCATGGCTTCATGGAGGAGTCAATATAGATCTGATGTTGGCAGACCCTAGGATCAACTCTAGTTAACTCAGGATATGACCATGCAAATGCAGCATCCCATTTGTTCACCACCTTCAGTAATTTCTTCTTCTGTTCTGGAGCAAGGGTGGCATTGATAATTACCAGCTTTCCATTTCGCAAAAATGCATATTCCAAGTGAGCTGGTAAAGACTTGAGCTCCAGGGGCTCTTGTTTGAAGCTTTCAGGGATTTGCAGCTTCCTCTAGTCATCATGGTCATCAATAGTGGAGACCTGTTGATGAACCTCTTCCATTTCATCCATGCTTTCAACGTAGGCTTGTACAAGCCCCTCAAATGGTTCCATGCATAATGCGCTACTAATTGGATCAGCTATCAGCCAGTAGGTGCCCTCTTTATTGGTGGCTGCTGCATACAGGCACTGTTGAACAGGTGATTCCTCAGTACACTGACTGCATGCTTGAATGGATATCCTCTTAGCGGACCATAACTATTGCACACAGTTGCACCCTAAGTCATTGTATGCATTGCATGGAACGCGCTTCTTCTCGATCTTCCCGAAAGGATTCTCCTCTGAAATTTCAAGGGAAAGATCTCGGAGTCCTAGTCGTGCATCCACCGTGCTCAGCCAGGCTCTTCCCATGATGATTGGGAAGTTCCCCTTGCAGTTCTCCACATGGATGATCAAGAAATCAGCAGGATAGGACCACCCACAAACAGTGGTTACAATGTCCTGCACCAATCCCAAGGGAACGATGATGGATTGGTTTGCTAACTCGAGCCGAATGTTGCTCTTCTTTAGTGGGGGCAAGTTTCAGTTCTTATACATGTCATGAGAGATCAAATTGACTTCTAACCTTGAGTCCAGAAGAGCTTTGCATGGCTCATTCTCTACCACCTAAAGATAGATGAGGGGGCTTCCTGGATCAGTCAATTTCCAGGGAAGATGACCTACCTTGATCCAGTTGGTCATGGCATGTGTGAGCATGACTGTCTGGACGTTGGAGTGTGGTTGGCTTGAAGGTTGCTCTAGTGGTGGAACAGTGGAGGTGCTTGGAGGTTTGGAGGCACTGGCCACAGGTGTATGTGAGGGCATGTTCAGATTATTGGGCTAGAAAAAATGGTGTTTTCGTGGCTTGGGTTTTGGTCCACTCGGCTGAGGTGCCGGTTGTAGGTTAACCCTTGCAGAGTTTTGTTGCTGCGGTTGTGGTGGTATCTCTCCCTGCATAGGTGGAGCAAGTGGCAGTTGAGTGGGATGTTATGGAGAAGGAGTGGCAGGAGAAGGTGATGGAGGATAGAAGAGATGTGGGTTTTCCCCCCTAGGTGATGGAGAATAAGGTCGAAAATATTTCGGGGGGTGGTAATAACTTTGAAAGGCCACATGACTGGAAGAGTCCCATAGAGAGACCGGTTGCTAAACGTAGTACACATAGGAATCTAGCTGTTTGTAAGGGTACTACTGCCTTGGAGGTGGCATCTCCCACGCTCGTGGGTGCTACCACTATTAGAAGTATTTGTAGGGTTGCGGTGGCACTCCACTTGGGATAGTATCCTTGTTGCTGGTGGAACTGCCTTGGGCTGCCTTGTGGGTAAGGCAACCTTTGGGGTGTTTTCCTCTTCACCAGGCGATGATTCAATGCATACACCCCAGACTCTTGAAGATGTGACACCATAGGGCAACATCCCTTAGGATGTTCATCTTGGCATATACCACATTCATCATCCTCCTCGATGTTAGAGTCTGCAACCTGCTCTGCTACAACAACTTTGCCGTTACCCCTATATTAAGCACATTCAGCTTCCTTCTTCCTGCGTCGTTCACAATCATTACCTTGTACTCTGGACTCTTCTGCAATTTTTAGCACACTTTGGAATTTTTCATCCAAAGAGTCCCACATCTTATCAACCTTTGTTGAAATTTCAGATGCAAACTTCTGTAAGGGCAAGGTCTTTCAGTTCACCATTGCTTCTAATGGTGATTCCTCCTCCTCTTCACAAAATCTAACCTCCCTCTTTCTGATGGAGGGATCCCGATTAAATTCTTTTGTACTCTCCTTCTTTCTAAGCTTCCCTTCCTCCTTGGCCACCTATTTAATGAGGTGCTGCAATTGATGGGCCCTTAGCTCTGACAGTCGTCCTTGGGCGTACACACCAAGGGTCTTTCACATTTCAAAATGGAGCCCATCAATGATGTGGTGAAGCTGTGCCCGCTGAGAGTAGTCATGACCATGGCACCGATGTAGCAGTGAATAATATCTTCTCATGGCTGCATCCAAGGGTTCATAATTGCCTTGCTTCCACCCTTAGATCTGACGTCTCATGTTCGCCACTTTGGAGTACGTGTGATACTTTTCATTGAAAATATCAAGCATCGTACTCCATCTTCTGATTGATTCTGGTTCCAAGGACCGGTACCAATTTTTTTCTTCCTTGATGATTGTGCGAGGGAATAGCTTCAGCTTCTACCAATCATTGTCAATGTTTTGTAGGGTGTAGACGTCATGGAATGCTTGTAGGTGAGTTTGCGGATCACAGTTGTATCCCCCTTCAAATTTGGGGATGTTGTTCATATCAACGCACTTGATCCGGCTATCCTTCATGTGCCTACTAGGGATCTGAACTGCCTTGGTGATCTTGAGCATGCTCCAAGTAGCCAACAATGGCTCATCCAAGTCATAGTCCTGCTGAGGACCATGATGTCTGCGACGATTCCGACTACCCCTCCTTTCATGTCGACGAGCATCGTGCGATTGATCACACATTTCCTCACATTGTACTTTTCGATCCTTTCGACCATCATCCTTTCACTCCTTTCTATCCCAGTTACGATCAGAGCTTGAACTAGATTAAGGTATAGGAGAGCGAGAGGATGGAGAATAGGGAGGAGAGTCGCCACCGCTCCAATGTCAATCTCCTTCTCTACCCTGATGATGGCCTCGATCATCCTGCCCATCCTTGCTACATGACCCTCCATCCCCTTGAGGATCTTGATCACTTAGAGGCTTGTTCTAAATGATGGACTAAAGGATCTGCTACCCTAGGGGAAGTTTGGCCAAATGGGAATCATGAAAGATGGGATCCCCATCGTCCTGCAGCCCTTACGAGAATAAGGGGTTACTGAATTGTTTCCCCTTCAGGTGTTCATATCTTTCTGCTTGCTATTGGTCTCATGCTCATTGAGTCTCAGTGGGACGATAGTCTTGGTAGTCATGGTCTTCCATGACGTACTCCACTCCATGGTCCTAGATGCCTAGTCTACCAAGATTGTGGAATAGCATTGCAGGAGCCGATCGATCGGGTGGTAGTATGATGTTGCCCTCCATGTCTCGCCATCGTAGATGCTCATCCTGATGTAGGATGAATGTGAAGTTAGGGACATATTCATTGGGATGTGTGTATACCACCCGACATTCCTATGGCATCGGTGGGTTGGATACATCTTGCCTATGAGAAGAAGTCAAATTGGATGTTAGATGATCCATTTAATTAGTGTACCTTATGTTTACTTTAACCCACCTAGCGTGCATAAATGTTGCTATCCTGGGTCTGTTCCAACGACATGTATGATAATTTTACTAAGGTTAGATGACGCATGTAAGACTAACAATCCCTGGCAACGGCGCCAATGATGAGCGGCTAGGTACCCCTATGCCCAACCATGCGAATCACGAGCACTTACACATGACTCAATCGAATTCCGTAAACTGTAAGCACTTAACATACACCAGACCTCTAACCAGCAAAACCCTTTGTTAGAACGATCATTATCTTCTCAACCTCACTTGTGAGTATCTAGTGGCAATGGTTAAGTGAGATTGAGGCAACTGATTTTTATAGTTTTT